>NMUC01000079.1:0-111751 GCA_002319055.1 Knufia petricola | reverse complement strand
CAAAGGGGAAGACGAGACGTACAGTGATAGGATAGGCGCCTGTCGCGAGGGACTCTCGCCTCATGTCGGCGAAGAGGCGGGCTACTTTGTCCTGGTCGATCTGGTAGAGTTTGGGCCGACATCGGTCGCGGGAGTAGAGAATGTACTTGCGCAGTAATTCCTGTGGGATGGCGCCTTCTTGCTGAGGTTCGCCGTTGTTGATGTCGTCTGTGTCCTGCACTTCCATGGCTGCTGTGTCGCCGTTCTCGACGCTCAGACGGCTGGGGTGAGCGCGACCGTGACTGTTGACGACGAAATTTGCGAGGCGTTCGTCTTCGGCGGGGTCGGCGGTGTCGCGGACGACGCAGAGGATGTCGAATCGGGAGAGGATGGGTTCAGTCAGCTCGACGTTCTGGCTGAAGGGCAGGGTTCCGTTGTAGCGGCCGCCGACGGGATTTGCGGCAGCGACGATGGCGCAGCGGGCTTGGAGGGTTGTGACGATGCCGGCTTTGGAGATGGAGATTGTTTGTTGTTCCATTGCTTCGTGGATGGAGGTTCGGTCTTGATCGTTCATCTTGTCGAACTCGTCGATGAGACATGTTCCTTGGTCGGCGAGGACGAGGGCGCCGCCTTCGAGCGTCCATTCTGCAGTCAGGGGGTCACGGCGGACGGACGCGGTCAGGCCGACGGCCGAGGCACCTTGGCCAGTGGCGAAGACTGCGCGGTGAGCGGTTTTCTCGACGTACTTAAGGACTTGGGACTTGGCTGTGCCGGGGTCACCGAGGAGGAGGACATTAATGTCACCTCTTATTTTGTGTTTGCCTTGTGCTTCTTTTGCGACACCGCCGAAGAGGGAGAGGGCGACGGCGGTTTTGATGTCTCTGTGGCCGTAGATTGAGGGGGCCATGGAATCGACTATCTTTTCGATGATTTGAGGGTCCTTGGACAGGGCACGGATCTTTCGCTCGTCTTCCTCAGTCAGGCGAAAACCGGCGAGTTGGTCGTGGGTCTTGATAACGTGGTTTGCCTCGAGCATTGTGGCGAAGACGGGGAAGCCGTTTTTGTTGTTGAGTTGGCCACTGTAGTTGTTTCTGTAGATGGCGGTGACTTCGATCTCTTCGCCTGGTTTGGCGCTGTCGATTAAGTCTGCCAGGAGCACGACTTCGCGATGACGTGGTAATCGACCTGCTGGGACGGTGCCTGGCGATTCTTGCAGGGTCAGCTTCTGGTAGTTCCTGTAGACTGTATTCTCTGCGTTGAGCACAAAGGGTCCTCGCTTTTGACATTCGGGACAGTAAGTGAGCTTGACCTCTGCCGAGGTGGATTCTTGGGCGTAAGGACCAAGGACAGCATCACACTTTGTGCAAGTGAACTTGACCATCTGGAGCTGGGGGAAAACGCCTGTTCTTCGAGTGACGACGCCTGAGACACGAACGAGGCAGTTCAGATGTGTCTGTCTCAGCTGGCGCAAGGTGTAATGCACGGGCATCTCTGAAATCCTGACGTGTATCTCGGGATGAATCTGTTCGTAGTTGGGGTAGTGGAGACGAACGACCTCAAAGGCGGCTCGATCGAAGAGCTTGAGGACTTCGGTGGGCGCGTTGGCTACGAACCAGGCGATGATGGCTTTTGTAGAGGCCAGGTGGTCGTAGGAGACTTCGAGAGACTCGGAGTTGACCTCACCCAAGGTCCTGATCCTGGTGCCATAGACCGAGGTGCCGTTGTCATCGATGTACTCTGTCAGGAAGGACTTGAACTCTCGGATGATGGTTCTTGCGACGGAGGGCACAGCGACCCACTCAGCGATGCTGGATGCTTTGACGTCGCCGAGAGATTCGAGGGTGAGCTCTTCGTCCATGATGTTGTCGTCCATGTCCATGTCGTCCTGGTCTTCGTCGTAGGCGTGTCGTCTGCGACGGGGCTGGCGGGTGAGGTCGACGGCCAGATCGTCGTCGTCGTCGTCGGGCATGAAGGCGGCGGGCATACGTCTCCTCCTGGCCAGCTCTCGGTCTCGCTTGTTTAGGCGTGCTTCAAGCTGTCTTCTCTCGGCCAGATCGAGGTCATCGAAGTCGCCGTCATCGTCTATCATGCGCCCCTGATAGGTGTCCTGCTGCCCTCGTTCACGCTCGTCGCGCATGAAGTTATCGCCGAAGAGGTCAATGCCGTCCTCGTCTTCAGCAAGCTCATCTACGTCGTCGATATCCTGGATCAAGTCGTCCTCGGCGCGGATCTCGTCGTCGTCGTCGTCGTCTAGGTCGTCATTTTCGTTGGCTGCTGGAAGGGGAGGTGACGATGGAATTCCTGCACGAAGTTGGCATGTAGTCCATGTGGAATGTGCTCATACTTACCCGCCGGGGGGGAGGAAGACAACATATCTTCATCTTCGTCGCGAGCTCGCTTCCTCCTCGACTGAGGATTTGATCCTCGATTTGCTGCAGACATGCTTGGCCGTAAGGGGGAGCTGTTGTCATGTTTTAGCGGCCAGTAATGGTCAACTCGCACATCACTCACCTCATCTTGTTGCGGACCAACTAAGTAGTTCTTGAACCAAGTCCAGCTTGCGGAATGAAGTGAAGCATCAGGGAGGGGGGCCCGCTGCGAAAGTGAAACGCGAAACACGGAACCGCGTGAAGGACGCGTTAAGCACTTGCATGTTAACGCCGGATCTAAACGCCGGGCTACCGCGACGGCTACATCATCAGCGACACTGCACGGACGCGGTACGAGTCGACGTGACGATTGTTTCTCACACAGAGATCGAGTGTACACCGGTGATCAGATTCATCTCACGACAATGGAGCCAATTATGGAAGACGCAGTTGCAGCCAACACGAACGCTACAGGCCAGAACGCTCACCAGAATGCTCACCAGAGTTCTCAGACTGCCTCACAGTACATCGACGAACAGCTGGCCCTGGAAGCTGATGCGAAAGAGATTCTCCCCTACAAGTTCGACAAATGCACCTATCTCCAAGGCCCACTGCGACAAAGCGTGTTCGCTTGTCTGACCTGCAGTCCTCCTCCAGCCTCGCCCGCTCAGCTTTACACCCCTGCCGGCATATGCTACAGCTGCTCTATATCGTGCCACGGTGAACACAACTTGGTCGAGCTGTTCAAAAGGCGCCACTTTGTGTGCGACTGTGGCACCACCCGCATGCCCTCCACCCAGCCATGCATGCTCCGATCGGATCCAGTCACGGGCAGGAAAGGAGTGGCCTCGCAAGAGCCGGGCAAAGACAACATCTACAACCACAACTACCAGAACAAGTTTTGCGGCTGTAGCCAAGAGTACGACCCCCACGAGGAGAAGGGCACCATGTACCAATGCATCGGTCTAGGTTCCGTCGATGCCGGTGCCTGCGCTGAAGACTGGTGGCATCCTGAGTGCCTGATGGGCCTGCCTAGAGACTGGTTAGCCAAAGGCCTAGCGAGGCCGCGCCCAGAGAAAATGGTCGACGGCCAGGACCTCGCAGAGTCTGAACACCCCGTCCCTGAAGGCTTTCCCGACGACGACGATTTTACCACCCTCGTCTGCTACAAATGCGTCGAGTCCAATCCTTGGATCAAGCAGTATGCCGGTACAGATGGCTTTCTACCACCAATATACAACGTCGCATCACAATCCAACGACGTAGCCCACGGAGGCAATCTTAAGAGGAAGGCTTCTGACCATGACATGCCTCGACCAACCAGTCCTTCGAAACGTCTCAAAGAGGAGAAGCCTGAAGCATTGCTGGGAGAAAGCAATACCGCCACTTTGCTGGCCGAGGACACAACTACAGACGATACTCAACAGAACCTCGCCGGCGCAGCTACTGGCCTCCCTTCCAACACCCTCCAAGCAACGCACAAGCATCAAAACTTGCCTCCTGCACCACCAGGCCTGTTGTCCATCTTGGCCAAGGAAGACTTCAGAGACAAATTCTGCCACTGCCCACAATGCTTTCCGAACCTCATACCTCACCCACAGCTTCAGGAAGAGGAGGATGAGTACGAGCCTTCCATCTCGGCCTCGGAGCAATCTCTAGCAGGGGGTGGATCCCGTACTAGGAGTGTCGGCACCGGTAGTATACTGGAGCGTGGTGAGGCCGCCCTGAGCACGATGGATCGGGTCAAAGCTATTGAAGGAGTCATGGTATACAACCACCTCAAGGACAAAGTCAAGGACTTTCTCAAACCCTATGCCGAAAGTGGTGAGGCGGTGAGCGCTGAAGATATCAAGGCATATTTCGAGAAGCTGCGAGGCGATCAGGAAGCTATGAAAGACGCGAGTGAGAAGCCCGTTCCAGGAGATGGAGACGATGGAGACAACCGTAGAGAACAAAGCGGATACTGAGGCAGCCTGAGGCAGCTTACACATATCATCTTGGATCATAACCTCAACTCCACGCTATGCTGTACACGAATAAACACGATAATCCAGCGAAAGTCCACCGTTCATTCTGTACAAGCTGAACGCTTTCCCCTTTTACCTCACCTGCTGTCTGCTCATAATCCACTAGCTATTCCCAAGCGCATATTGACTTCTCGCCCGCACCTTGTCACCCCACACATACAGCACGTACGGCACGGGCGTGATCACAAGACTAATAGCAGCAAGCACAGTCAACGTCCAATGCGTGCCCAGATTCTCATACATCGGTATGCCGACAACCGTCCTGTACGCTCGTTAGTATTCCGCTCAAACCAAATTCCGTGACAAACGTCAACTTACATGCCGCCCGCGGCAAGATATCTCACCAGCGTCACAAACGTCAAGGCTGACGCCGCGTACACGTGGTAACTGTCGATGATGTACAGATACGCGCTCGTGAAGATGCCGATGATGCCGAAGCCCACGACCACAGAGCCTACGATCGGCGCCCAGATAGAGACTGACGACTGACGAAAACTGTTAGCCACGGTTCGGTTCGGCACGGCAAGTCCTGCACGAAAAGGGGGGGGATTACTCACGTAGTCGGTCCAGGCCATCCACAAGAGGCCGATGGGGATGAACGGCGCGCTGACCATGGAGAAGATGATCCTGGTCTCCTGGTTGAGTGCGCTGCCGGACCCATCGTCGCCGTCTCGCGCGAGCTGTTTCTTCGTGATTCTGTTCACAATGGGCACAATCACCACGTTCGACACGATGCCCACCAACAGCCCCAGGAAGCACAGGTCGCTAAGGCCCGCGCTGATCCCGTACGTCTGCTCGAAGATATACGTGTACCCGTCCAAGAAGGTGAAGAGGATGATGTACACCACGGTCAAGTAGAGCGTGAACAGCAAGATGATGGGCTCCTTGGCCAGGATGAACGGTCGGGTGAAGTTGGTCTTGAGCACTTTGGCGAAGCTGTGGCCCTCGGCCTCCATCGCGGTCTTGAAGCGGTCGTCGCCGGTCAGCGTGCGGAGATGCTTCGCTTTATACCGCAGGATCTGCGGCGCCAGGGTCTCTCTCTTCAGAAGCAGAATCAGTGCGATCAACAGGCCGTCGGTGATAAGCATGATCCACGAGACCCAGCGCCAGCTCAGCACGCCCGTCTTGCCGATGTACGCCGCTATTACAGGCCCAAGGACTGGGCCGCCGAAGGCAATTAATGCGAAGACCGGAAACACCCAGGTCCTCTCCTTGATGCTGAACATGTCCGCAATGCTGCCGCCCGCAACAGTCAGCGGCGCAGAGGCGAACAGCCCAGCCAGGAACCGGAACGCGATCTGGGCGCCGATGTTAGGCGCTAGCCCCGCCCCGACAAGCCAGCATCCGAAGATAACCAGCGTCACGAGGTAGACAGGGTACCTGCCGACCATCTCCGAAGCTGGGCTCGCCAGCAACGACCCAATTCCAAAGCCGACCAGGAAAATCCCCGTGCCGCCCAGGGCCTCAGTGACCGACGAGACGCCGAAGGCCCGCGCAGCCTGCGGCGCGATCGCAGAGTCGATCGAACTCGCGGCCGTGACGACAAACGCAATCGTGATCAGCACGAAGACCGTGCGCAGCCGGTTCACCAGCGACCAGTTCTTGGGGTTCTGCGGGTCCTCGGCCGACTCGAACCCCACCTGGTAGTACTTCTGGCCCTGCGGGTCGGTCTCGAGGGTAACGCCATCGAGCGCGGCGTACGGGAAGTTCTTGGCGTCCTCGCCATCTTCGCTCGCGCTGTCCTTTCCCACGTTGTCGTCCTGCCCGGCCGTGGTAGTCGCGCCGCTGAACCGGTGGTGGTTGTGCTGGTGGTGGTCGGACGGCTCGAGCCGCGCTTTCTCCTGGTCGTTGAACTCATCCAACTGCTGCTTCACGCGCTTGCACAGGTTGCGGTACTGGAGGTAGAACGCCATGGCTGCTGTTCAACGGCGCGGGGGAGAGAGAGAGAAAGAGCCAAGTGAAGACAAGACAAGTCAAGACAAACACTCACGCACAGGGCCGGGGGGAATCGACCACGTATATACAAGGACACCTCACTTCTCACCAGATCATCAAACAACGTCAAGTCCTCTTAAAAAGAAAGCCAGCCTCGACGCCAGCCGTCATCGATTCCGCTTCCTGAATGGCCCGGCACCCGACGGATGCCGGGGCGCGCGCCAGCACTCGAAATCCTGCCGTCCGCACCACACAGCGCAACCACGACGTCGAAAGGGGAGACAACTGGCAAAAAGACTAAAAGGGCAGGAATGACAACGTCATGACGTTAAAAGTTAGATGGAAGAGGCTGAAAGTTTACTTGTGGGAGCTGGCGCGCCGGGTTTGCGATCGTTACTAATCCGTTGGGCCAAGTCGCGATCGACGGCGCTAATGTAAGCTTAAGTCGGGCGTGTACCCAGGCCTCCGGTGCATCGCGTGCAAGTGTCGAACTCGGACACATGTTCGAGCATGATAAGAGCAGAATGAATACCAGCGGTTGACACATAGCGTGCAATTCAATGCATTGCTCGCGCCATTCACCACACCATAATGGGAATCTAAATCATCGCACGCAAGCTTTTTCTCCGTGGGCAAGCGCAAGAATTAATGCTACAGAATGATCCCGTCGCGTCACCACGCTGGTTACGATCGTACCTTGACAGTATCCAGAACCTTATCCGCCTCTGCTGCACTCTTGAACCCCCACCTTGGCGTCTTCCTCTTTCGTCCCTTGCGATCACCATATTGCTCGTCGAACTTCTTGATCTCCCTTAGGCTACTCATGTCCTCACTGATGCTAGCACTAATCTCTTCAAGCGCTTTGTCGAAGTGGTTCTGTGTGAGGACTCGCCTTTCGGGATACTGGTATTGTTCTTCTGAATCCGCGTTTTCCTGGCGGAACTTCTTGGCCGCTTCGTTTTCTTCTCGCACGGCGTTGAGGGCTGCTGCCACCGCTACGTTCTTTAGATCTGAGCCGGAATAGAAGGGTGTCTTTTTGGCCAGCTCGGACATATTCACCTCTTCCGAAACGGATTCCTGACGAAGATGGATCTTGAGGATCTCCAGACGGTCCTGCTCCGTGGGAAGGTCAACTAGTAGCCGCCGAGGCAAACGCCGTAACACTGCGTCGTCGAGGTCCATAGGCCGATTCGTGGCGACCATAATGAATGCACTGCCAGAGTCGTTTGACATACCGTCCCACTCTTTCAGAAACTGGTTTAGCAGTTCTCTGTGAGACACCCGGCGCCCTTGGGCCGAGCGGGCAGAAAACATGGCGTCTGCTTCGTCAAGGAACACAACACATGGCGACAGCTTTTTGGCTAGACTGAAAAGTGCCTGAACGTTCTTCTCACCCTCGCCGACGTACATGTCGTTAAGGTCTGCGGCCGAGACCTCGAGCATGGTTGCACCACTTTCTTTCGCGACAGCTTTTGCCGCAAGGGTTTTACCCGTTCCCGGCGGTCCGTAAAGGAGAAGACCAGGTATGCGGTCTGACTTGAGAACTCCGTACTTGAAGGCTTCGGGACGGACGAGGGAGAGTGTCGTCAGCGTTTGCAGAGCTTCCACGGTGTCCGCTGGTATATGAATGTCACTGAACGTAGTCGCAATCTTCTTGGGCTCGATCACACCACTCAGCAACTTCTTCTCATGGCGTGTTGCTTTGGAGCGTATCGAGCGCATACGTCTGTTTTCTGGCTTTTCGGATTCTTTCAAGTCTTCCCTCACTATGTCTGGCTGGTTTCTTCTTGCCCATGCGACCTTTGATTCGTCCGACTGACTCAGTGTTTCGACGGCATGTGCGATGGGCGTCTGCGAAGAGTCGTTTCCTGCAATCATGGCTGCAATGCGCTGTACATGGATGAAGGGCCAGTAAGTGTCGCCGAGGGCCTTGAAATCCGCCTCTCCCAGCTCGGCGGAGTAATCTTTGTGCCAAAAGCCTTCTTCGAGGCCTTTGAGGAGGATCCCCCGGCTTTTCAAAACGGTGTAGAGATGGCGAACGTTGACATCGCGTATCTTCTTCTCCCGATCGGCATGAAGAGCTAGTTCGGCGTTCCTGTCGGGGAAGACGGGTGTTAGGATAATACTGCTCGACGCGCCGTAAGACCTTTGCTCCTGTTCGTCAAGGATTGCGCGAGGGTTGTTTGAGGTAGAGAAGTCGCGCATCGAATCCGTTCCTATAACAATGATACGCTGGCCTTTTTGTGAGCGCCTGTCGGCTGCTACGATCAGTTCGCCCATGAATCCTTCCGCCAAGGTGTGGTTCTGGAGTGCGCGGTAATTTGGCAGTTGAACGACTATAGGCGGCGGAGTTGTCGTTTGAGGCTTCTCGGTGCCTTCTGCAGGCTTCTGGCTCGAGGCCGTGTTCTGCGCGTCGGCACTTGCTGAATAGATCGAGTTGATGAGATGACCGAACAAGCCAGAACCTTGGCGCGAATCCGTGCTTATCAGGCCATCATCCAGCAGCTTTCTCAGGGGTGAGCTAGATCCAGACAGTCCGCGGCGAAGGTCACTGAACATGTTCTTCGGCAAAGCACCGCTGGGAAAGGCAACCATCGAGTGGACGGGGATATCGATCGAACCTCTCGAGCGAGGTGAATCGTCGTCATCGCCGTCGTCGTCCTCTTCGTCCTCTTCCCTCGGGAAGAAGGAATCGTGGTAGGTGTTGGTGGGGCCGAACATGTCCTTGCACACCTTGAAGCTGAGCCTGCCTCCCTTCTCTGCTATCTCTGGGTCGACATCGGCTGCGGCCATGAGCTCTGATATATCCTGGATGTCAAGGCGCACACGATTTGCACCGACGCTCCTACACAGGTCCAAGACCAATGTGTCAAGTAATCGATCGGCATCCTTTGCGCCGTGAAGAATGGTAAGGTGATTGACTGAGAATGGATTCCTCCCGTCCTCCTGTGGCTTCTCGTTGGCTTGCTGTAGACGGCCTTTGAAAGTGTTTAGGAGTTCCTGATACTGGGCACTTTCGATGAAGTACCGACGTCCGTCAAGCGATACATGGTTTGTGCTGCCGTTGCTGGACTCTGGGGCAGGGGGCGCAGGAGGGCTGTCTCCAGTGGCCGGTCGGTCTCCGCCTGTGCCGTATGCTTGTTGCAGAGGCTCCGATTTGGAGTTGGTTGGGGCGTCTTTGAGCGGTTTTTGAGCCTGTGCTTGGTCCAGGCTTGCGACTGTGGGCACGTAAGTGCCGTCAGCTAGCTGTCGCACTGCCACCACGCCCGGGGGTTTGGTGGTTTCTGGCTGGGGCAAGGTGATATTGTTGTTCATAAACCATGACGGTACCTTCTCCTTCTCTACGGGTGCAGCCTTGTTCTCTCGAGCTCTTTTGCGCCTGTTCCTGTAGGAGCCACGGTACTGCCCTTCTTGCTGGGTGTCGGCTGCCTCACTCAGGCCCGCTGTGCCTGTCGCATCTCCATTGCCGGCCGCGTCTGCTGTAAGGGTAGGGTCTGAAGGGTTCTTGTTGCGGCTCAAAACGGGGGAGTCTGCATGCAAAGGATAGATTTGAACGACTTTGCTCGAATCGTCGGTCCAGATATAAGGCGTGAACATTCCGTCGGGACACGTCGTCGGCAAGAAAGCATGTGGTGGGGCGACATCTTCGACATCTTCGACAAGCTTGTAACCAGGAGGGATCTCGGCCCTGGCGAGGCACTTCTGTAGCTCCTCTGCTTCTTTCTTGTACTGCGGTGTCTTGCCGTACATTAGAAAGTTCTCAGACACAAAGCCGGCGGGTAGGCCAGCATCAGCGGATTGAGCATTCTCGGGGAACTTGGACTGGTTCGGGGAGCCTCCACCGTGTTTCTTCAACCAATCTTCCACTTGACGGAACAATGGTATTGACCCCGCGACACCTGACCGACCGTCGTTTGGTGGCTTTCCTTGGCCATCTCCAGAGGGCTGGTCGTGTAGTCGAACGTAACTGGAGAAGGAGCGAACAGCTCGGTGCCTGTAGACCGTGTGCTGAGGTCGTATCGATCGTAGGACTCGTTGAGCACCTCGTAGCTCTGGACGCAGACCTGGATACATTCGAGTCTCCAAGTTGGGTAAGATGCCGGTGATGTGGGAAGGAAGGTATGCCATCACCGGTCCTGAAATTGTTCCTCTCCCAGCTTGCGGACAGTGACGAGGCTGGCATTACATAATGCAGGCCCACTGTATCTATGTATGCCTCAGGCCTGTGCCACTAGCCGAACATCGATTCATCTGCCAGTCGCACCAATTCATGATTCGCCCCCTCTGCACATCTCGTCCGATGGTACTCTTGTGATGACTAGACGGAACCAATAGCAAGATCGAAACGGGTAAGATGCCTGTCACTTTATGCGAGCTTTGCAAGACCGGGCGAGCAGTCATTGTTCGGCCTAAGAACCTACAAAAGATCTGCAAGCCATGTTTCATAGCCATATTTGAGCAAGAGGTTCACGAGACCATTGTCAGCAGTCACTTGTTCCGCAAAGGTGAGCGCATAGCAATAGGCGCTTCAGGCGGCAAGGACTCGACCGTGCTAGCCTCCATTCTAAAGACATTAAACGAACGCCATGACTACGGCTTAAATCTATGTCTCCTGTCTATCGACGAAGGCATCAAAGGCTATCGCGACGACAGTCTGGAAACGGTCAAGCGTAACGCAACTCAGTATGATATGCCACTCGAGATCGTCGGTTACGATCAGCTATACGGCTGGACTATGGACCAAGTCGTCGCCCAGATCGGCAAGAAAGGCAATTGCACCTACTGCGGAGTTTTCAGGCGCCAGGCTCTGGACAGAGGTGCCGCTAAACTGGCCATCAAGCACGTCGTCACCGGCCATAATGCAGACGACGTGGCCGAGACTGTTATGATGAACCTGCTTAGAGGAGACTTGCCGCGACTGGCTCGCGCAACCTCGATCGTCACTTCGAGTGCTGCTAGTGAGATCAAACGAAGCAAGCCGTTGAAGTACGCTTATGAGAAGGAGATTGTCCTATACGCCTACCACAAGAAGCTGGACTATTTCAGCACCGAGTGCATTTACAGCCCCGAAGCCTTCCGTGGGAGTGCAAGAGCTTTGATAAAAGACCTCGAGAAAATCCGTCCCAGCAGTATCCTCGACATTGTCAAGAGTGGTGAAGACATGGCTGCTTTGCTTCCACCAGAACTCGGTGCTTCTTCCGCTGGTGCTGGCGATGGTGCAGAGGCCACCTCGGGGTGTGCTTCTGCCAACGGCCGGTCAAGCGGTGGTGAGATGGCCGTCATGGAGCAGCGCTTGGCCGAGAACGAGGCTTCCCAGTCTAGAGAGGTCGAGGTCACTTTGCCAGCCAACGGTAGCAAGACAGTCCAAGAATCCGTCCAGCCGGAGGCCCAGCCATCAATACATGACAAGAAGAAGCATGGCCGGAAGAAGCTTGTCAAGCAGGTCATGGGCCGCTGCGACAAGTGCGGCTACCTCTCCAGTCAGAGCATCTGCAAAGCTTGCATGTTGCTCGAAGGGCTTAACAAAGCACGACCTGCGACACAGATTGAGGTTGGCGCTGAAGAGGAGGAAGGCAGTACCACGCTTATGCGCCATGTAGCTGCTCTGGAAATTGCCGCCTCATGAGGGCATGGTCCGCATCAAGATACCTTTGGCTTGCCGAGCGTTCGTTCTATGCAAGCCCTGACGATGCCCAAGAACGTCGCGACCACCAGTATCAGCAGCTGGACGACTCGAATTAGCAATCGAGCAGCATGGTTTCTCCGCGTCAGCACAGGCTTGCGCCCTCGAGAAAGGGTCGAATCCACAAATTCAAATGGCAGTCTAGCACCTAGATGCTCTTGCGCTGCTGCGAGACCGCTGCTGAAACCGTCCTCACGGAAGCCATACTTTGTCCACGCACCACAGTAGCTGACGCCTCGGCGGTTTTGGATCGTCGAAAGCAACGTTCGCGATCGGCTAGCCTGCGCATCGTATGAGGGGTGTGAGTACTCCCAAACGCCTTGCGTCAACTCTGGCTTGGGTGGGTGAAGCGGGTTCAGTGTGACCAGGACTGGACCAGACTCGCTCTCATCAATGTGTTGGAGCAGGTTCATCCAGTAGGTCAAACATGTCTTCGATACTTTCGAGGTGTGGGTAGGTGGGAAGGCTGACTCTGTAATAAAGTTCCAAGCGGACCAGGTAACACGGCGCTGTGGCATCAGAGAGAGGTCCGAATGAAGCACGGCAATATTGTGGCTTGTCTTGAATCCACTCAACACTTCAAGCTCCTCCTTCGTTGCCGCAGGCTTCAGCATGTCGAGTGCCTGGTCTCCATGAGTGGCAAGGATCACATGGTCGAATAGTGAGTCTGCACCATTGACGCGAAGCGTGACTTTCCCCTTGAATTCAGGTATTACAGCAGTGACCTTGGAGTTGAGGTGCACACGTTCTTGCGGAAAATCCTTCATCACAGCCTTGATGTACTGGTTCGTGCCACCAGGGACAGTGAACCAATCTGGCCTCCCTGCGATGGTATTGAGGAGGCGGTGATTCCACATGAATCTGATCAATGTCGATGCTGGGAAGTGTCCTGAACATTTGTCAGGAGTCATGCTCCAGATCATTGCTGTCGTCGGAAGGAGGTAGTCCTCCATGAAAGTCTGTGAGTAGCCCTCTTGGTCAAGATATGCCCCGATGCTCATCCTGGGAGAAAATCGAGCAGGTCTGTTCTGGGATCGGTCCGAACTGCTCTGCTCACTTTCAACTTCATCGATAAGTACATCGAGCGCAAACTGGTTGAAACGAATAACGTCAAAAAGCAAGCGCCACCTCCTTCGACTTAACGCGCTCCATCTCTGCGCAAAAACAGCGGCGAGTGAGGATCCCACCCATTCAAAATCGCCACCGTCTCTAGTGACGCTGAAGGACATGTCGGTCTTCTTCGTGGTCACCCCAACATGCTCCAGGAAGCGGATGAAGTTCGCTATGACGGATGTCAGCAGATCCCATGAAAGTGTCTTGCAGCAGCATGACTAACGATACGTAGCCGAATTCAAAACCATGGGACCAGTATCGACTCGTATCTTGTTGTCATCTGGAGTCTTGAATGTGACTGTGTTGGTGTGACCTCCTAACTGTGAGTCGGCCTCGAACAAGTGAACTTCATGGTCGGTGCCTTTCAAAGCCCAAAAGGCCCCCATACCAGAACATCCACTGCCCACGACTGCCACCTTCTTCGGCGTCATGGCCCTCCAATGATTCGCTTTTATCTCGTCAAAGTCTTGCCCGCTTCTAAGATCAATCTACTATGTAGCGAAATCCCCAAGTCCTCCATGGTGACTCTCGGTACCTCACCTCATCCTACAATTGACCCGATAGTAGAAATGGCGCGCACCCCAAGTGCTCCACGTTTGGTAGTTGAGCATGATTCGGTGGCGATGTTCCACATATCTTCGACAGCCACGCTAATCACCGTAGTAGTAGGACCGGCACTAACGTGTTAGCATGTCGGGGTGCCCTGGTCCACCGTAACACGTGCCAGTGACGGCATGTTCCATGTGGCACTTCGACGCATACTATCTAGGTAGTACTTCAAGTCCCTGTTCTAGATCCACCACTGTACCCAGCACTCACCAGGCATCGCGATATCGACGAACTGTGCAGCAACACCAACTGCGTATACCCACGATACCTGGACCACATCAATCACCGAGGCTTCGACATCGGATCGTGCAGTCTATCGTCCTGACCTCCCCGTCCGCCCTCGCCGTCGTCAGAGGCACTACGCCTGACTTCCCGTCAAAGCCTCTCAAAAGCACTCTAGACTCACTCAAGGACCATGGCAAACCACCTGGACACAGACGCTGGGTCCGAGCTGTTCAGCAACTATGAAGCTGAGCTGAAACTCGTTCAGGCAGACCTCAATCAAAAGCTGGATCAAGTCGAAGAACTTTCCGGCGAGGACCGCAAGTCTGCAGTACGAGGCGCTCAGCGAGCACTGGAAGAAGCAAAGGAACTGGTATGTCGTCACTGAGCCTTGTCCATCGGACGACACAAGTTCTCTACATGAAACGACCAGACTAACACCACTGCAGCTCGACCAGATGAACCTCGAAAAAGCCAACATCCCTACTTCATCCCGCAGCAAGGCGAACCAGAAATACCGCAATGCGCAAACAGACATCGATACCCTGTCCCGCAAGCTCAAGACCCTTACCGCGCAGAGCAGCGACCGCAAAGCCCTCTTCGGCGACCGCTACACCGACGACCCGGACTCGCGCGATGCAGCCCTCGAACAACGGCAACAATTGCTGTCCGGCACAGACCGACTCGGTCGCTCATCACAGCGGCTGAGGGACTCGCAGCGTGTCGCCCTCGAAACCGAGGCTATTGGAGCCAGTACACTTGCAGATCTGCATCAGCAAAGAAATGTCATCGAGCATACCCATCAGAATCTACAGCAGAGTGAAGGGTATGTTGACCGATCCGTCAAGACACTGAGAGGCATGGCTAGGAGGTAAGTACCACACACTCCCTCGGGCAGAACGAAGACATGCTGACTAGGTTGAGGATGGCTACCAATCGGATAATCACCATCGCAATCATTACTGTCTTGGTATTGCTTATTATCGGCGTGATCTACGGCAAGTTCAGATGAACAGTACTCGCAACAGAAGGATTGGGTACCCCTTGACACATTAGCCGGCGTTGTGGAAATTTGGCAGCGATAGGCACGCATTCTGATGCCGAAGAGGCTGGATGGCCAAGTATAATGTACAGTTTGATCTCTCGCTTCCTCCCGTGAAGATGTTCGAAATGTCAGCTTTTTTGCACCACGCGAAAGGCGGACTGAACCACTTTCCAACAGACAGAATCGCGGCCCTTTGACCTCTAACCCCGCCCTGATATTTCCTCGTGAAACATGCCGTCTGAAGACAGGCAGAACGATTTCACAGCTATGTGCGGTGTGTTGGGCGATCAAATCTATAGCATCCTCTACGTCTTCACGCTATCTCAACCGCAGCAGCCGGCGGCCACCGCAAGCAACCTTCCATCCGGCCAGTGACTCGCGCACCAGCGACTCCCCGTTGCAGATACCTCGTCCTCCATCTGTCCGACAGTGTGGTGCTGGTGCGCGAGTCGTTATCTGCAGCATGCTCCAGAGGGGAGGGAAGCACGGCGGCAGGTCAGCTCGAGCCGCCCACTCCGTATACTTGGCCCCACTGCAGGATGAGCACGTTGCCAGAAACACGAGCTCTCGCACAGAGAGTCCACGTTCGTCCGCGTTTCGTGCGTCCTGGCCTGTCTTGCCGCGCCCAACAGGTCTCTCTCTTCCTCGTACCGTAGACGGTGGAATCGTCACGCAAACAAGAGGGGGGATACGGCTTGAAACACACACGAGTCTGATCTGTACACGACCCGCGCGGCCCTCAGTCCAGCGTCTTCGTCTTGTAGACCTTGATGTCACTCTTGGGCTGGACGCCGCTGCCCCGCTGGCCGCCTTTCTGCCACCTCTTGCGACTGATCCAATGGCCCTCGGTGGTCTTCCAGGCGCTCAGGACCAAGTCGACCGTCTCTTTGACGCCGATGCCGTTCTTGACCACGGCGCGCACCACCGGCCCGCCCTCCCGCATCCGCTTGGCCTCGAGCTCCATCAGATCGACGTCGGCGCCCACGGCGCCCGCCAGGTCGCACTTGTTGATGACGAGCAGATCGGAGCCCGTGATGCCGGGCCCGCCCTTGCGCGGCACCTTGTCGCCGCCGGCGACGTCGATGACGTAGATGATGAAGTCGGCCAGCTCGCGCGAGTAGTTGGCGGCCAGGTTGTCGCCGCCGCTCTCGATCAGCAGCAGGTCCGTGGTGAACTTGGCCTGCAGGCCCTGCAGCGCCAGCAGGTTGGCGCTGATGTCCTCACGCACGGCGGCGTGCGGACAGCCGCCGGTCTCGATGGCGACGATGCGCTCGGGCGTCAGCGCGCCGTGTTTGGTCAGGAACTCGGCGTCCTCGCGCGTGAAGATGTCGTTGGTCACGGCCGCGATGTTGTACGTGTCGCGCAGCGCCAGGCACAGCTCGAGCATCAGCGCCGTCTTGCCGCTGCCCACGGGCCCGCCGATGCCGATCGTGAAGGCTCGGTCGGTGAAGTCGCGGTCGAGCAGGGGTTCGCGGTTGAGGTAGGAGCCCGGGCCCGAGTAGATCTCGTGGGTGTGCCCGTGGTTGGTGGGCGTGGAGTGGGTGTGGGGGTCGCCGTTGTCGTGGCTGTGGGTTGTCATGGTTGGAGTGGTGAGAGGAGGCTCTTGTGCGAAGGGTGTGCGCAGTGTTTGATTTGTTGATAGTCGTCCGTTCGAGTAGTCAGACGTAGGACTTCTTGGCGGGGCAGGAAGCTACTCAGGACTGCAGGTACGCTCTTTCGTGGCGAGGCGAGAAGTCAGTAGGAAGAGAGGAATGCTGAAGCAAAGCCTCGTATGTTCTGTTATCGCAGCTTGAGATCGCGAGTCTCGACCCGCACGAAAGCGTTGCACGCGGTGTTTGTTGATGGTGAGGGGTGCGGCCGCATGGTGACCCCTCATGCAGCATGAGAGCATACGTCCGGGCGCCGGTCGGAGGGTGGAACACAGCCGACGTTACTGTAAGACTCGATTGCCTCGTTCCGGCAGGTGCTCGGAAACCTTTGCAACTTGGGTTAAAGCACGCTGGCTAGACGCGGTGGTAAAGATGTCGTTAGTGCATATTGTTCTGTTTAAGCTGAAGACGTCCCTCACCGAGGCGGAGAAGAAAGACGTAAGTAGCCGATGGTCCAGACTAGTCTAGTGATATATGTTGCTGACACCAGCAGTTCTGTGATGACATGCTGGGCTTGCGTACATCATGCGTCCATCCCGAGACCAACAAGCCCTACATAGTCTCGTCTTCGGGTGGGGTTGACAACAGCCCCGAAGGTGCCCAGGTTCGTCTACCGACCATTGAGAGCACAGTGCGATCAGCTAAGGACAGACAGGGCGGCTTGACACATGGATTCGTGGTTGAGTTCGCATCCAAAGATGACCGAGACTACTATGTGGAGAAGGATCCGAGTCACAAGAAATTCCAGGAGAAGAATGGGCCACGCTTCGACGATGTCCGGGTTCTTGATTATGAGAAAGGCGTATACTGAAGCAATGGACCTTGAAATGCAGAGATCGAGGCCGCTGAATTGTGTATGTAAACTGTATGACTTCTCGCTTGAACGCCACGACTTGAATTCGACTGTTGGTGCTCGTCTCACGCAACACTGAAAGACTCTCCACACCCGCACTGCTCCGTGATGTTGGGATTCCTGAAGACAAACCTGGCGCTCAGCTTGTCTTCCTGCCAATCCATCTCGCTCCCGATGATGCTGAACAGGGCCTTGGAATCAATCAGAACTTTGACGCCGTCTTTCTCGACCACTTCGTCGAAAGCGTTTGGCTTGTCCACGTATTCCAGATGATATGCCAGGCCTGAACAGCCTCGGTTCTTCACCCCCACCCTGATCATCTTCTGGTCCTGCTCTAGCAGTTCGCGTAAGTGCTCCAGCGCACCAGCACTGATGCTCATCGCAGCCTTCCGAGGCCGTAACTTCTTCCTTGGCTTCTTGGTCGCACTGCTCGACGCCGAAGTGTCACTTTTCTGTTCGGTGGCTTGCTCTGGCACGGGTTTGGACTTCTGCGCCTCCCGCTCAGGCAGACTTATGCTTGCGGCTTCTTGCATCTTCTCCTGGTCCGGCCTTCTCGTGTCGTTCAACCTCGGTTCGGGGCCAGCTATCGATGTGTCTGGGATGTTGTCATTGCGTGGCGGCATGGGGAATTGCGGCATAGAATGTGGCTGATACGCAGGCGCCGTATATAACTCTCTCTTGGACGAGGCGCGCCGGATGGCTGCTGACGAGAACGTCTTTGCAACGTGTGGACATGATCGGGCGACTGAGGCAGCAGTTAACGCCCTAAAGAACATGGCTGATGATACAGTCTGTGGCACGATGTGGGTGGCTGCCATGGTACGACGGCCTGGGTGACTTGTTGGGTTGCGTGCGAGCCGTATGAGGGTGGTCTGAGAGGGTTGGTGGTATATAACAGTAGGTATGAATAACTTCACGGCGAATTGGTCAGACACTAAACATTGAATCGATGGTCCATTCGGCGCACTTCAGACGCAACCGAAGCTGTGACGTCCCGCCTCGCCATCGCGCTAGTCCCTCCACCAATTAGATCCTCGGCGTAATAATGCAACGCATCGTCAACGTCTAGCCCTCACTGATGTCTTTTGATGCCCTTGTTCAACTCCAATGCATCCGTTGGTCATGTCCTCAGACCATGCCCGAAAGGAGTACCGACACTTGTGTCGTGAGCCCGTCTCCCTGCAGTGCTGGCGTCGGTATGAGCCAGCATAGATAGCCAGGCAAGTAATGCGCCAAGATGATTGGGAACAGCAATATCGGCGTCGTCAGCTTCAACCATTTTACCTCTAAGCAACAACTTTCCATCTCTGTTTTGCCCTGTCAGACATCATACCCGTCTCGTCTGCTCGTTCACACTATCACGTTTTCCTTCCCTGAGCTGCTTGTGTACGAACACCCATGGAGCCAGCGTCCCCCTTGACTCGAGATGTCCGCGAGTCCTTCCAGCCCAAGATCGTGCAACTTTACTCCCACCTATTTAGCCTTGACCAACACGCCGACGATGAAGACCTCGAGCCGTCGGAAGGTTTCTGGCGAGAGTTCTTCTTGTTGAAACCCGCCAAGCAGAGGTTTCATGACATACTGGAGCCACTGACCGCAGATGACTTACTACACATTCAAACACAGACGAGGCACTATGTACGGAGATCGATAGACGAGTCCACTTCTGGCCAAACGCCTCAGAATGAAAATGCTCTGGAAAATCTCACAGCCTTCCTTGCTGCTGTGCTGGCCAAGCGCTTTAACAATCCAAGCACTGATGTTATTGAGGTGCTCGCAGGGCTTGAGGACGTCGACAAGATCATGACAGACCTCGTTAATGGACTGGACTACAACATCAGCAAAGGCACTACTGACACCGTTCGACGAAAGGCCATCGACTGTGCCGTCGCTGCAGTAGCTGGATCTTACCAGACCAGTTTAGTTGCCTATTTCATTCATAAGGACTTCTTCAACGGCCTGATGAAATATGTTCAAAACACCCCCGAAGCAGCCTCAGCAGCTCTGTCTCTCCTTGGACTGTTGGCAAACTACAATAAGTTCGAGGCACAAAACATCTACCAGAATCGGATGGGAGACCTTGTCAACGAAGACATCATGGCGAAGCTGGTCGATGGATTTGTGAATACATGTGGAGACATACGCGACGCCTATGTTGCTATCCAGGACGACACACCGACGCAGTGGTCCATCGGCTCAACGCTGTCCTACGTCGGCTTGCGCGCCTTGACGCCTGAAGCAAGGAAGCCGCCACCCCCGACGGAAGAAGAGGCCAAAGACTTATTCAGCAAGCTTCCCTCCGTCAACGCGGTAGTCTTCCTCGCCACTTACTCCTTCGTCCAAGCCAACAATGTCTTCGCCTCGCAATTGATCTCAGTCGAGAAAGACAAAGATCTTGAGTCGCCTCTGGCTGCATTTCTCAGTACGACCTCCTACCTCTGCCACCACGCCTTCCGCTCCCCACGGACGGAACAATATTCCCTGCTTTCCCTCTTCACCATCCGCATTCTCGTCGACGACCCCATCCTGGCAAAACGTCTTTCCTCTACCGAACACAAGATCGAAGCCCGCCTGGCTCGTCAACGGCCGCCACATCTGCCGTACATATCTGCACCTCGAACACCCACCAGCATAATACTTGACATCCTCACCGACACGCTGAGTCACAATCTACGCAAGCGGCTGTCTGTCCCACTGTATAGCGTCTCGCTTACAATCCTTCACCACATTCTCACCCAACTCAGCAGCACACGCGTTCGCCTGTCGCATCACTGGCCCTACATCTGGCTCAGCCTCATCTCGCTCCTCCGCTTCCTGACGACCTACGCCAGCGACCTGACACAGTCGGCCCGTCTCGCCGACCTCCAAACCCAGATCTGCACCCCACTCACCTCAATCCTCACATTCAGCCTGCTGCGCGGCGACAACTTCCTCCCCGATCCACCCAGCTACGACGACCTCTTCTACAAACTCGTCGAGGCCTCCGACACGCTCAGCAAGTTCAAGGCCGCGTACGACATCTCCAAGCTCCCAGCCTCGGACAAATTGCGGAGAAGCACCGATGCACTAATGGCCATCGCGACGCACTACCACAATCTCGTCGGCAAAGCGAAGAAGCAGCACCAGTCTCCACGCCAGATCCAGGAGATCATTGGCGAGGGCCACGAGACGTTCGCCGAGGTCGTGGACAACATCTCCGTGGCCGGGAGCCAGAGGCGTGTTGGCGTCGGTGGGCGCGAGGAGTTCGCGCACTACGAGAAGTGGAGAGAGAGCGCGTGGAAGATGGAGATCAAGAAGATCGTTAGAACCGTGGTTGAGGATGCGAGGGCGGTGTGTTTGCAGTGAGAAAGAAAGCTTAATGTCAGAATTAAAGGGAGACTTGACTCTGCGCTCGCTGCTAGAGTTGTGATGTGCTGTGTATGTGTGTGTGTGTGTGTGTGCTCATCGTTAGGGCCCTAGAGTGCCCAGACTATTAAGTCCGCGGGTTCATCGTGCTGACCGTTCTTGAACATTTTGTACACGCGGAAAACTAATACTCCCGTATCTATGCTACATGCTGGCCGAGCGATCCTCTTCTTCACCCCGTTCATTGGGTCTGCCGCCTCTGCTCGCCCTTTGCCTGCGTCTGCGTCTGCGTCTGCTTCGACTTCTTCATCCTGCTGACCTCATTGTCGGGCATGATCTCGGCGATGCCAAATCCTTCCTGCACCCTCGGCAGTTCTCTCGCGGGCTTCTCCTCCTCGACATACTCCGGCAAGCTCTTGTTCAACGGGTCGTGCAACTCCAGGGTCGGCATCTCCAGTCTGCGCCCAACCGCGACATCCTTCCACTTCAACGTGCCGACCACGTGGTTTGCCCAGGCCTCTTTCTTCTGCTTCAGCAAGTCCCAGCCCTGGCTCATCTTGGCGACGATCTCGCGCCGGCTCTCGGGGTCGTTCCACGCCGCGGCAAACGTGCTCTCGGCGCTGTGCGGGCTCACCTCCGCCGGCGGCAGGCCCAGCCGCTCGCGCTGCTTGCGGTGCTTCTCTTGCATGTTCTTGCTCTTCAGCACCAGCCAGCGCAGCTTCCAGCCCAGCAGGCCCAGCTCCTTGATCCGCGCGGGCTTCTCGCCCAGCACGTACTCGTCGAGGCCGCCGCACTTGGTGATGGTGCGCATCACGCGTGCGGTCGTCGGGATGGCCAGCTCGACGTTCAGCGCCGTGCTGCGCAGCTTCTCGACCCGCACGTTGGGGTACCATTTGCGCAGGGTCTTGCCTTTGTTGCGGCCGTCGGAGATCTTGTGCCCGGACTGGATCGTGGCGGAGCCGTAGAGGCCGTGGTTGGCTTCTTGGAAGTGGAAGTTGCCGCCGTAGGGGTAGGGTGGCATCAGGGGGTCGGTTTGGGCGAGCCAGGGCTGCTCGAGCGTTTTCTTGGCTTCGTCGTTGGGGTAGAATCGCTTTTGGTAGGTTGGGCGGGTTGAGCCGACCTTGTACTTGGGCACGTGGTATTGGACTGTCGTAGGGGACACGCGGACGGCGGGGAGTCTCATCGCGCTGGCCATGTTGACTTGGTCTTGGTGGCCGCAGCCGTGGTCAGTGATACGTTGTGTGGTCTTGCAAGAGCTATTGCATCGTCGTGGGTGGAGGACGTGCCTGCTCAAGAGTTATTTGGTCTGATCAGACAGTGAATGCGGTAGAAATGCTGTCGAGATGGAAGCTGATGCGCTGTAAGTCGTGTATGATCCCGAGCGTTCGTCAAACCTGAGTCGAATCCTTGATGCACTGCTCCGATCCACGAGGCTGCGTCGGCCGACTTACTACAAACATTACGGAGTCCAACGATTACCAGTAGCGTCAAGAGCTCGTCAAACCTGCGCAAATCGCGCTTGGAGCGGTCAACCGTATCACCATGAATAGCCGTTGTAAACCATGGCGTCCACTCCTATTCATACGTCTTCTACAGAGGCTACAGCAAGGTCTTCCTTGTGCAAGCTATGCATACCTTCGAAATGGACGAAATTGTCCATGGCAGTGCCTCACAGGCTGGCTGCTGCTGCGATTGCGGCAACACGAGGTGTACTGAAAAATGCATTGAGGTAATCGCTGAGCTGGAATGCCGCTACTCTTCTAAGAAACTAGCTGAGAAAGTTCCAAGTGAATCTGACTGTTGGGACTGCTGTGATCTGACCAATAGTGGAGACGCATCACGTGAAAAGGACTCTTGTGCTGCAGCGCGCCGTTCATCAGTAACGAGCAAGGAGTTAGGCACTGATGATGATTGTCAAGTGAGTACTTGTCAAGAAGGCAAGCCTGACGAGGGTGGAACGTGCTACGCATCGGCTCAGACCCGGGTATCAGAGCACGGCAATGGTGGTGTACCAGGCGCTAGTGCTGCATTGGCTCCTCCTGGTGGACGGAGCTGTGCGTCGGCTGACACTCAGGTATCGGCGGCCCGTCGTTACGGCAAAAACACCGCCGGTAGTGTGGCAGCAAAAGTGGGAAGAGGGACCACTTGTCGTTCAGACTCGCAATCTGCCACGACTAAGAGCTGCTGTGTCTCGTCTCAGGCTAACCATGGTGGCGAAGCAGATACCGACTCATGCCGTGCCCCTCTAAGAACATATGGAGACATCAAGACAAGCTGCTGCGCCTCAGCCAAAACCGGTGGTTCCAGCGCGACCAGCACTGATACATGCTGTGCGGCTTCCCGACCAATCAATACAGGTCAGATGGTTGGCACAAGCTGCCCTGTGCCTGCTGCGGCGGACCGGGACGGGAAAGAAAGTCCGTGCTGCTCCAAGATTGATGTCAGAGAGGTGACTGCTGACGACTGTTGTACCGTTTCCGACGGCACGAAGAGCACGACCAAGCGCCCATGCGACACACATCTCCAGAAAGCATTGAATGAGTTCGCTGCATACCTCGAGAAAGGCCTCTGTATCTGCCGCAGCGTCCTTGATAGGTATGGGGGGGAAACATGCTGCAACAGGAACGTCCCTGCACCAGACTCGGCCGACACTCGGGTTTCTCCCCCGGTTGCGACCATCTGCGTACAATCCGCTAAAGCAGGTTGCCAGCAGCGGAAGACTGCGGTGACGTGCGAACCTGCGAAATGCGTAGTCGCGAAAACACCGGAAGTAAGAGACGATATCACGTCTCAGATCCAGGAGAGCTGCCCAATTGACAGTGTCGTTATCACGGGCCACAATCACCTATCTCGGCAGCACAACGCACCAGGCACAGCAACCGAAATCGAAGACTCTGCTGCCCGCCAGCACGTCCTCCTCTCGGTCTCAGGCATGACCTGTACGGGCTGCAGTCGCAAGGTGATGAACATCCTAGGGCGAACAGAAGGAGTCTCCAACAGCCGCGTCACGTTCGTCTCCGGCACAGCGGACTTCGACGTGGATGATCAAATGACAACGAAAGAAACAGTTATCAAGAAGCTAGAGAAAGAGACAGGATTTAAGTGCTCTCCTATCGAGAGTAGCCTTCAGACTCTTGACCTACTTCTCGGTCCTGATGCCGCGGAGCAGCTTCGAGACGGCCTTGGGCCAGGCATCGAATCTGCACTTCGTACAAGCACGGGGGCATATCGCTTCACCTATGACCCAGCGGTCATTGGGGCACGGTCAGTCCTCTTCAGCGTCCCCAATGCTCGCCTCGCGCCTCCCGTGCCAGATGCGTCACTGGCGGACGGGAAGAAGCGCCTCAAGAGCATGGCATGGGCAACAGTGCTTGCCGCGGTCTTGACGCTCCCAATCCTAGCCCTGAACTGGTCCAACAATCCCATATCACACACAGTGCGAAGCATGATTTCCCTCATTCTCGCGACTTTTGTGCAAGCTATTGCGATACCCGAATTCTACAGACCAGCACTCACGTCACTTATATACTCTCGTATGGTCGAGATTGATATGCTCGTCGTCATCAGTATCAGCGCTGCTTACGGCTACTCCGTGGTCGCGGCTAGCCTCAGCTTTGCCGGGTTCGACCTGGAAATCGAAGCATTCTTCGAAACGAGTTCTTTGCTCATCACGCTCGTGCTCTTCGGGCGTATGATGGGCAGTCTGGCAAGGGTACGGGCTGTAGGTGCAGTGTCAGTGCGGTCGCTGCAGGGTGAGAAAGCGCTGCTCGTTCTTGAACATAGCAGGAGGACGGAGACGGAGGCTAAGACGGTGGAGATCGATGCATGCCTACTGCAGATCGGTGATGTATTCCTTGTGAAGCCTCACGGCCGTATAGTGACAGATGGTACAGTGGTAGAGGGACAGAGCTCGGTCGACGAGTCAATGGTCACAGGAGAGAGTACGCCTGTCCCTAAAACCACGGGTGATTCTGTCGTCGCTGGAACCATCAATGGGCGAAGTCCTCTAGTGGTGCATCTCACTAGGCTACCGGGTAAGAACAGTATCACGGACATCGCTAGTCTGATTGAGGGTGCACTAGCTGCGAAACCCCGTGTTCAGGACCTGGCTGATCGGGTTGCAAGTTGGTTCGTTCCGGTTGTGATTGTTATCAGCCTGGTGGTGTTCGTCATCTGGCTTGCTATTGTGCTTGAAGTTAGGGACGATGGCGCTGGCGGAGCTTTCGGCACTGCGATCACCTATGCGATTGCGGTCTTGGCTGTGTCTTGTCCCTGTGCGATTGGGCTAGCAGTGCCTTTGGTTCTGGTCATTGCTGGCGGTGTAGGAGCACGCTCGGGAATCATCATCAAATCTTCCAAGGTGACTGAGAGCGCATACAAGGCCACTGATGTGCTTTTCGACAAGACAGGCACGCTGACAAACGGGGAGCTTGAGGTCCAGGAGATGCGGGTCTGGGACAGTGCGACTGTTTCGCGTGGTGAGATCATCTCCCTGGCTCGGTCACTAACTAAGCAAAACGACCATCCGGTCTCGAGGGCTGTACATGCTGCGATCAATGAGGAGACTGCCACGACAGTTGTAGCGGATATAGTATCGGTCCCAGGATGTGGGGTGAGAGGCGTTTACAATAATGTGCCCGTCAAGGCAGGCAATCCCTTCTGGCTCGGGGTCGAGGAGCACCCCACGATCGCGCAATTTCTTCAAGGAGGGCTGACACTTTTTTGCCTTAGTATCGACTACAACTTGGCGGCAGTGTGGACTCTTAAGAGCACCCTTCGCCCTGAAGCACGTTCAGCTGTCCGCAACCTCCATGAACGCGGAATTACCTGCCACATCGTAAGCGGTGACAATGCGAGCGCTGTCCGAGATGTTGCCGTGGAGCTTCAAATTCCACTGGCTCATGTTGCATCCCATCAGTCCCCAGCTGAGAAGCAGATGTGCATCAGAGAGTTACAGCTCACTAGCCAAGGACCCAATCAAGCCGCGGAGAAGAATAAAGTCGTGCTCTTTGTAGGCGATGGCACAAACGATGCAGCAGCAGTAGCACAAGCAGATGTAGGCGTGCACATCGCCAGCGGCACCATCAACACATCTGACATGACACGGGCGACTGCAGATGTGGTCCTTCTGGGGGGGTTAGAGGGTGTTCCTGCCTTGTTGGATATATCCAGACGCGCGGTGAACCGGATACGTTTCAACTTCATCTGGTCAGCTGTATACAATTTGTTTGCGATCTTACTGGCTGCGGGGGCGTTCGTGAGAGTAAGGATTCCGCCTGCTTATGCTGGGTTGGGGGAGATTGTTAGTATTGTACCTGTTGTTGTTGCTGCGATAACTCTGGTGAAGAGGAGGCAGCGTGTTGCATCGGGCTGAAGGGAAGTCCAGACGGGAGAAAGACTCTGTACGTTTGTAATGGCTGGACTCGGTCACTTGCATGGAGAGTTGGATTGCCTGCTTGTGGTAGATTGTATATGAATCGATCACGTCCGGTAGCCTCACAATCTGTGAGGAATACAACTGTCTCGCACCAAACTCTGTCTTTGTTGCCAGCGGACTCGTGTCTAGAGTCCTCACCATTAGACTTGTGACTGTCTTTTTCAATGCAGCAAGCAGGCTCTTGGTAATGGTATAATGCTGATAGTGTTGTTCTGACTCCAAGTCCGCGCCGGCGCTGACGAGGCTGTGGAAACTTTTTTTGGAATGTTTGATAGGATCTGCGCCTGCCGACTCGCGACGCAACCACGAACACCCTGCCATAACCAAACACAACAATCCACCACCATCACGCTCTCTCTAACCCCACCACTAGACTCGCAAACCTACGAGACACGTCCTCAAGCGCGAGGCCCCTCCCTCTCTCTGGCATTTCGACCGGCACAATGGTCAACATCACCGAAGTCAAATCGAGCGGCCGCGACCACAGAACAGCAGCACACACGCACATCAAAGGCCTCGGCCTGAAAACCGACGGTACCGCCGAGTCCACCAGCAATGGCTTCATCGGCCAGGTTGCAGCCCGCGAAGCATGCGGCGTAATCGTCGATCTCATCCGCAGCAAGAAAATGTCCGGCCGCGCCGTGATGCTCGCGGGCGGTCCAGGCACAGGCAAGACTGCACTGGCGCTCGCCGTGGCGCAGGAGCTGGGTACCAAGGTGCCCTTCTGCCCGATCGTGGCCAGTGAGGTGTTTAGTGCCGAGGTGAAGAAGACGGAGGCGCTGATGGAGAACTTCAGACGCGCGATTGGGCTGAGGGTTAGGGAGACCAAGGAGGTGTACGAGGGCGAGGTTACAGAGCTGTTGCCGGAGGAGGCGGAGAATCCGTTGGGCGGTTATGGGCGAACCATCAGCCATTTGATTATCACGTTGAAGAGTGCCAAGGGCACGAAGAAGTTGAGGCTTGACCCGAGCATCTACGAGGCCATACAGAAGGAGAGGGTCACGGTGGGCGACGTCATCTACATTGAGGCGAACACTGGGGCGTGTAAGAGGGTGGGCCGGTCAGATGCGTATGCGACCGAGTTTGACCTGGAGGCCGAGGAGTATGTGCCTGTGCCGAAGAGGGAGGTGCACAATCGGAAGGAGGTCGTGCAGGATGTCACGTTGCATGATTTGGACATGGCAAACGCGAGGCCGCAGGGTGGGCAGGATGTCATGAGCATGATGGGCCAGCTGATGAAGCCCAAGAAGACCGAGATTACCGACAAGCTGAGGGCCGAGATCAACAAGGTCGTGAGCAGGTATATCGACCAGGGTGTTGCTGAGCTGGTGCCGGGTGTGCTGTTCATCGACGAGGTGCACATGCTGGATATCGAGTGCTTCACTTACCTGAACAAGGCTCTGGAATCGCCCATCTCGCCCATTGTCATTCTGGCGTCGAATCGCGGAAACACGGTCATCAGAGGCACCGAAGACATCGTGGCTGCGCACGGTGTGCCGCCTGACCTACTTGCGAGACTGCTCATCATTCCCACCCATCCATACAACCCACAAGAGATTCAGCAGATCATCAGGACGAGGGCCAAGGTGGAAAGCGTGGCCATCTCGGAAGCTGCACTCCAGAAGGTCTCGGAGCATGGCGCCAAGGTGTCGCTGAGATACGCCTTGCAGCTGCTCACACCCGCGAGCATCCTGGCAAAGGTCAATGGCCGGCAAGAGATCAACCCTGACGATGTCGCCGAGTGTGAAGACCTGTTCATTGATGCTAGGAGGAGTGCGAAACTGTTCGAGAGCTCCAAAGGCTTCGTGAGTTGAACACGTCAACGGTCGCCTCACCGTGGAGCGGGAGACAACCACAACAAGCAGAGCTTCTACTGTCCGGGCGCGTGTGTCGCTGAAACACTTGGCTGCGTGGCTACGACAGCCGTTGGATATACAGGCTCGCTACGACTGTTGTCTGCGATTTGTGGGCGTCTGCTGAGGCGCAAAAATGTATACCAGAACAGTAATTTCAATTTGAGTTCAGCAAGCAAGCAAGGCGTTTAGCGGAGAACGAATGGCATGTGCACGCACGGCAAGGACAGCGATAGTTCTGAACAGGCAAGCGAAAACATAAAACCATAGCCAACATTGATTGAAGGAGTGCGTGATGCAGCTGAAACGCGTCTATATCTATGTGCTACGGCATCTTTCGCAAGAATACTAACAGTTCTTCTGAAGCCCTATTCTTTGCATCGAGTTAGCAAAGGTCCAAATACTTGTGAAAGTAATGTTTTGTGTCGTTGTACTCCAGTCAGACATCCAAGGAAGGTATTGCAACGGTCACCGTCACCCACTCCCTCTGAATTAGGTTCGTCGAGGGTTTATGGGGCTACCGTGAAAACTGCGAATGTGGAAAATGTTTCATCATAGGAGGGCGAGGTATTGTGATGTGTGGGAGGGAGGTCGACATACCAGAAGAACCATAGTGAGAGGTGTTTGGAGGCGTCGAAGAGAAGACAGTAGAACCTAAATTACTGTTGAGAATTAGCAAAACTGCGAAACGAGGAATGCTTGCAGCGAGGGCAAATGCTTCTCAGACAGATAATACTGGCAAGTAGCAGCTCGTCTGGGAAAGACGAACCGAAGATTTCTTCAGGGACGATTCGGTGGTTGTAAAGAAGTGATTTATGGTTGTCATCCTTGAAGGGTATAGGCAGATGTGAAGATGTTTTAGATCGACTTACCAGATGTGAGAATTAGCTGGTCGGCCGCGGTGCTGGCCTCCATGGTCGCGGGCAAGCAGGACATCATGGTCAGCGTGGCCAGAGAAGGCTAAGCTGAATCGTGCGAAGACATTGAGAGCAAACAAGCAGAAGAAAACTTCGGTGTTGCTGTTCT
Source organism: Knufia petricola (assembly GCA_002319055.1). Lineage (NCBI taxonomy): Eukaryota > Fungi > Ascomycota > Eurotiomycetes > Chaetothyriales > Trichomeriaceae > Knufia > Knufia petricola. The sequence goes on along the minus strand of NMUC01000079.1, from coordinate 82,606 downwards.
TGCTGGCAACGAAATGAGTTGTGAAATCACATCAACAGCAGAAAATAAATGTACTTGGATTGCTCCAAGTCGACCACGTGCGAGGCTAGCGTCATCCGTTTGCTCTGTTTGTTCCAAGGTTTCCCCAACTCAGCCAGGGAAAGTACGGCTCTGATCGTCAGGTGGCAGGAGATCGCCAGTGGCCGAAGTTTGATCATCTTCCAATCCCAACTAGTGCTGCACCCACCTGGGCTGCAACTTCTCGCGGTCTGCCGTCTCTGTCTCTCTGCCAGTGCTGCAGCCAGCTCCTCTTCTGCACTCGATCGCTAGATAGCCAAGTGCACATCGCCCTAGCCCCAGCGACATCAACGTCAACGCCAGCATCAACTGTCAACATCCGTCGTGCTCACCATTTCGCTCGTTTTTGGCGTCGGGTGCGACTTCGTTCTGTTGCGCGTGCACCCAAATTACCTCACCCGCCGCAACTATCGCGATTGCGGCCCCGGTTGAGCCAGTCCAGCCCGTCGAGCCCCCAACTACCGCTACCGAACATCACCTCGCACATCGGACTTCCCTGCAGTCCGCATACCAGCATAGGTCACGCAACCTTTGCTTCTCACTGTCGAACCACTATTACCGCCATGCGCTGCCGATAGACACATGCCCTGATCACCTCATCGACGACCTATGCCCCCGACCTTTTCCGCACGTCATTATCGCCGACACGACCTCCATCGCGCTCCATTGTCGAGTCTGTCTCTGAGTGCTCTCTGAACCCTCACGAATAACCAACTTCTCGTCGCCGATGTGATAGAGTCGACTCGTGAACGAGCGCAACTCGGCGCAATATTGCCATCGCGACGCGAAAGATTCCACGATCCCATCATCGTCATCGTACGTGCTGGGCACGGGGTCATACAGCCAACGCACCTGGCCCGACTGCTGATACACCATATTGCCCCAAGTCGTTAGCCAGGAGCATACATCGCCGCTATGATGCAAGCAAGTCCATACCCTGCCCAGTCTGGCATGGGCCCGGGACACCCCGGCATGGCCCACGGCCATCCCATGCAAGTTCAGCACGGCGGCCACATGGGTCAGCCAAACCCTGCTATGATGGGAGGCATGCATCCCTCCATGTCTGGCCCTCAGGTCACTCAGGGCGGGCCCATGGCTTCTGGCATGCCGCCAAATTCAGGAACACCAGCGCCTGGTGGCCAAATGCCCAATGCTATGGCAATGGCCCACCTCGGAGGCCAAGGCCCAATGTTCCATGGCAACCACCCGCAGATCAACATGGGCCAGATGCAGCAGATGAATGCCAATATGCTCGCTAGACAAAGGGCTATGAACATGATGCAGGCCCAGCAGAACGGCCAGCTGGGCCACGGCATGATGAACATGCAAAACATGCCCCATGGGCTCAACAGTGCCCAGTTACAGCAGATGAAAGCAATGAATATCCCCATGCAGCAGCAAATGCAGCACATGACCCCCCAGCAACAGCAGATCGTCCAGCAACAGCAGCAGTACGCTCACCAGCAACGGATGATGGCTCAGCACGCTGCTCAGCAGCAGCAGATAATGACCCAACAGCGTCAACAAGCTCAACAGCAAGCCCAACAACAACATGCCAGCCAACAGATGCAGATGAGCAGATCTCAGGAGCCGACTACTCAGCCTCCCCAACCCCAACCTACCCCTGCTCCTCAGGCCCAGCCTCCGCCACAAGCAACACCTCAGCCGAACCCCCAACCCCAACAACAGACACCACAGCAGAAGCCACAGCAAGCCCCACCACCTACCTCTCAGCCTCCACAACAGAGTGCCCCCACCCCACAAATCAAGCAGGCCGAAGACGAAGATGTGCAAGTGAAACCAGATCTGACCAAGCAACAGCTGCTCATGGACATGGCTCAGCACAACCAGGACTTCAGTGGACAGTGGCTTCTGCAGCTCATGTCGTACTATGAGGCGCTAGCCTACCCAACACGGCCCCATGAAATTGATTATTGGTCCGAGGTCATGGCAAAATACTATTCCCCAACCGGCTCCATGCGTCAACAGATCTACAACAACAGGAACCAGAGCGACAAGTCGTTTCAGTTGCAATACCCTTCCTTGGCACGCTTCTATCATTCACACTTTGCAAATGGGGTCAAGAAGATATTCATGCAATCTTTCGACCATGCTCAAGAGCAACTTCCAAATGGTGGATACCATGTCGTCAGCAGAAAGCTGTGTCTGACATACGAGTACGCTGACGGCCTGAGAGTGACGACAAACGGTACGCTCAGTGTAAATTTCGACGAGATGCAGAAAATCGAAACTCTTCACATCGCGATCAAAGATTGGACAGAGTACATCCCACGGGGTCTAGCGGATGGTTCACAGTCGCCAGAGCAGAGCCGTCAAAGCCCCAAAATGAGTAAAAAGAACTTGCCAAAGAGCCTGCAGCGCCCATCGATACCACGTTCACCGGTCATCGAGTGGGGCATTCCTCAGCCTCTGCTGCAATTCTTGGAAGTAAGTGATGTAATCTAGCTGGTCGTGCGCCGGGACACTAACGAGAATGACAGATCGCAGAAGTCATGACCACTATGGGTCCGCTTATGGAGTACTACTGCAGGGATCAGTCGTCTACGCCGAGAGACGCGCTCAATCGATTTAACGCCGAAAATGCTCAGATGAATGCGACCCGTATACAGAATATGAATGCAGCTGCTGCCAATGGACAGGGCCAATTTCAGAATCCAAGGATGATGCAGGCCCCGAATCAATTTCAGTCACCGGCGTTTGCCCACTTGAATCTCCCTCAAAACCAGCAATCGCCGCATATGAACCATACACCGAGCCCAGGACATGGTCAGGGTGGTGCGCAAATGGTCCATCAGATGTCCGCTCAAGGGTCAAATTTGAGTGGTGGAAGTCAGGGTCCAAGCACAAACACCAGCCCAAATGTCTCGAATAAGAGACGTCGAGCGAGTCAGATCAAGGAAGAAGACATAACACAAGCTTCTGGGGGTGACAAGACAAAGCCGAGTCCTAGAGTGGGCAAACGCCAGAAAGGTGCCCCAGCGTAGCAGGCTGGTTAAATTGTCTGCCATTGAGGCCTTTCTGCTTCGTCCGTGAGAGGCGTCGACCCTTTGAGGTATGCCGTCGTTTTGCTGTTTCAAAGATGTGCGGAGAGTTGTGCAGGTTTGTCGATATTTATATTCTCTGCGTTGCATATACACCACCTGACTTTCCTGAACTTCGGAGTATGGAGCTTGAACTCAACCCTGAATGTCTGCATGAACATTTCATGGTACGAAGTGACATATACAGTCATGTCAGAATTATCTAAGGATTGTATCTGGGAGGAACCATGTATTATATGTTTTGATACCTTTGGCATAGTGCAGGATTCGATATACTACGGGAGCACGAAGAAGGTCTGGTCAGGGCATAACCATACCAGGCCGATGAGATATCTATTGACTCAGCATCTTAGTCTTCATGCGTTCACTCTTAATAGAACTTCATATATTTTTTTTTACCTCATCTCTGTCCTGATTTTCATGTTGAAATTATCACGGTGCTGATCGACATTGTTTAAACTTCGAGATTGTAATATACCTTCTAGGGCGCCCTCACTCGCGAACACATGGATTGCTCTCACAGAACTATAAATTGTCATCCACCCGGACGGAGAACCTAAGCCCTGAACCTCAAAGCATGCGTCATATGAGGATTGTATAAATTCCACGAATCGAGGTACACCAAGGCGTGAACCGTGCTTCGACCACCAGCCCACTATGGCAATCACCCCTTCTTCGAACACCCTGATTGTGGGAGTGTCAGGTCCTTCTTCATCAGGCAAGACAACTCTCGCACGTCTTCTGCGACAAATATTCAATGTCAATGCCGGCAGGAACTCACTGCAGCTCTTCATCCTCCACGAGGATGACTTCTACAAGACCGACAAGCTCATTCCGCGAAAAACGTTCACTTCCTCGGATCACGGCACACGTGAGCTGGACGACTGGGACTGCGTTGAATCACTTGACTTACCACTGCTGAAACGCGTGTTGACGTACGTCAAAGACCACGCTACTCTTCCGCCCGATTTCGCCAGCAAGGAAGACCAAAACACGATTGGGCAGTCGGGCGTCGCCGATCATGTCGTCGAGGCGTCCAAGCACGACCTCGAGAGTTGGTTACGACATCTGCCATCATCCGAGACGGCGAATGCAGAGGCCTCCAACAACCGTGTGACTATCTGTCTCCTTGATGGGTTCTTACTGTATCCAGACCCAGCATGCCCAGAGGACAGCCAGGAACGAGAACTCCACGACATACTCAAGCACTTGCTGAGCTTGAAGCTCTTCATCCCTTCAACGCTCCAGACGACCATCGAGCGACGCACGAAGCGCACGGGATACGTCACCCTCGAGGGGTTCTGGGAAGACCCGCCGGGCTATGTTGAAGACGTTGTCTGGCCCAATTACAGAAGAGACCATGCGTGGCTGTTTAGCGACTCGGATCAGAGTTCGGTGGAAGGCCATGTGGCAGAGGCCGTGGACGAGGGAAGGGTCAATAGGGACGTTGCCGCTCAAGCAGGTGTACTGGTCGGGCCGGGACGTGGCGAAGCACATCTGAGCGAGATCCTGCCCTGGGCCGTAGAGAGGCTCAGGGAAGCTGTCGGACGGGACGTGATTGGGAAGCAGATGAGGTCGATGATGCAGGGCATCAGCGGCTCAAACTAACGCCATCAAGCAGAATACATCCATAGATGCGTCAATCAACAGCTTCGGACGAGCCGAGCCGTGCAGCTATGAACACAACCTGGACCCTCTACCGTCTCGATCCTGTTCCGCTCAACTTGTCTCCACGAACCGTGCAGCAAGCCACAGACAATGTGCATGAGCAGTGCTGACAGCCCGACCAAGACAAGGAAACCTCACGACTCGGCTGTGCGTAGCTGAAAGTGTTCTGAGCCCAAGCAAATGGGCTGCCGCGGGGTTAAGCGGAACCAGGCGAACGAGTGCTGGATCTGGTCCTGCAAGTGCTTCCTGGCAACTCGTGGGGTCTACAATGTACTCGTACCGCGATATCTAAGCGGACGCTCGAGTGGGAAAAGAGAGACGCATGCTGAATGCGATGCGTACCACAGATTTGTTCTTGGCACCGAGGTACGCGTACTTGCAGGAGCAAACACTGGCAGTATCTTTCTAGTGGCTGAATCTGCAATATGTGTGTGTTTTTGAGATGAAAGAAATAAAGGAAGATGTGAATACTGATAGAGACATCTAATAGGACTTCTGCACATCATTGCAGATTATCAATTTGCCAGGTCCTCATCTCTTCGCTTGTCTCGTCGCCACTGCCTTCGCTCGTGGGGTCCTCCCACACACCCTCGTCCATCGAGTCCACCAATGTTGATCCATCCATCTCGTCGTCCGTGGGTACCCATACCACCTGTTCCTCCGCAGCCGCTTCGTCCAAAGCTTCGCCCGTGTCTTGATCTAGAGCTGCGTGACCTTCCATTGCTGCCATCGCGCCCAAGGCCTGCTGCTTTGTGAGGTCCTCTTGAGATGCCTTCGCCCAAGGGTGTGACATTTCCCCCTTCAGGATTCTTTGAGCATCTTCGAAAGGAATGGCAACATCTGGGTCCATGATCTCGGGGCCCTCCCACCTGAAGCGGGGCTTGCTCTCGAAGGTGCCCCGGTCCTGTCCGAATGAATTATCCAATGGACGGAACATGAAGAGAAACTTGTTGTGGGCTTTGGCCTGCTCTGGTGTAAGTTCTTCCAGGAGCATTGTGCGTCGGAGTCGGAGCTTCTTCTCTTTCGTTGGCTTCTTCTGTTGGAAGTCGGATTCTGGCGATGGACTGGGTTTCGCCTTTCCGATCTTGTAGAAGGCGTCTAGCTTCGGTTGCTTTGTTTTGTCTTGAGAGCTGACAGAACTTTGAGTGTCACTGGTGCCCGCCAGCTGACTAGATTCATTCTGTTCGTCCTTGATCTCGATTTCGTCTGTTAGGTCCTCTTTCTTCGGTCGGTACGCTTTGGACCATCTCCTCTCCAGAGGCGGTAAATACGGCTCAAGCAGGCACTTGAAGTTTGTGAAATCCTTGCCACTTGGTGGAGGGCTTGAGCCGCAGAAGGGGCAGACCATTACTCTCCCTTTCGATTCTCGAACGTTCTCGTTGGCGCAATGCGTCCAGATTTGATTGTGAAAGTCGTACCTGATCTCTCGAGGAATGACCATATGCAGGTACATGGCAGCGTCTTCCGGAGTAGCGGTCTTTGGGATCCAACCAAGCCACTTACAGAACCTAAGAACATGAACGTCCACAACGAACAAGTCTCGCTTTAGCTCGAAAGCGAGGATGCACATTGCTGACTTTGGCCCAAAGTTCGGTAGTCGCAGGAGACGATCGAGAATTGCTTGGTCAGAATTGTCCTCATAGTCTTCTGTAATAAAAGCCATTGACAGCATGCCGTCAGCGAAATCCCTGGCACCCGGAGGGTTCCCGTCACTGCTGTAACTCCCTTTCCCAAGTAGCTTCCTCGCAACGTTGGCGCTGTAAACATAATCGAGCAAGGCTTTGATGGCTTTCGCACGCTTGTTGAATTGCCCACCTGGAACAAGCGCATCTCGAAGATCTTCCTCTGGGACAAGTCTTACTTCATGCCAGTTTGGAATCTTACCAGCATATTTCCTGCCATCCACAGTATATACATACCTATTGCGCAAGCGGTCATGGGTGTCGATAGCGAGCTCGTTCGCAGTGGTTTGCGAAAGCATGACCTGAATGATACTGTCGACAGTCACGACTGCTCTCGACTGTGTGGCATGCGCCGGTTGACTAACGAACGACCCAAAGCCGAATTTCTGGTTATGGCCGGCCAGTAGGTTGTATATAAGTACGGTGTCACTTTCGGAAAGGCTGGGTAGTGATGTTCCAGCATAAGGGTTGTGTCCAAGCTTGAACCTCTTCCTGTTCGTGTGAACAACTTTGTCGCGCTTGATCTTGATGCTAAGCCTTTCCCTCAGCACTTTCGGACTGATATTGTAGTACCTTACAGGAAGTCTCACGACCAAAGACTTCGAAGATCGAGCTGTTCTTGTCTTGGATGAATCCTGCTTCGTGGTACGGCGCTTTATTCGTGTTTTGGGTGTTTTCGGTAAAGGCCGAGTGCTCCTGAAAGACTTATTCTGAGCGGAGGGCTTGGGGTTCTGACTAGCCAGCTTTGTGTGATGCTGGATATCTGATGATTCCGCAGAGCTCAATGCTAGAGCAATCATGAGATCCGCTTGCTCCTGCTCGTCGCGCCATTTCGATTGTGCTCGAGTTTCGACTAGCATTTTGGCGTTGCAAGTCGTCAACGTGTTATGGCTTTTGTAGTGCTTCGAATGATTGGCGAATATCGACGCAGAAGAGGACAGTCTTTGGTCGATCTACTGTTGGTTTCTCAATAGTTAGGAGAGCACAAAACCTTTCATGTGGGACGGGCAAGGAAAGGATCAAGATGGGAGGGAGGTCTTTTATGCATCGCAAGCTCAACAGGACATTAAATTGGGGAAGCCATGCTGTGACCGCGAGATGATTTGGTCTGAGGTTTATGTGAACATTGACTGAAGGTGAGCTGCGCCCGAGAGAAGGTGACCAATGAGTCTCTGTGAATGTCGACCTGGAGATTGGTACATCTTTAATGAGCGTCGGTGAATGAGAGATAACAGCATGGCGCCTCCTGGGGTACACCAGTAGTCATAGTCGACTACAGGGTCAATGCCCATCATAGAACAACCACTCGGCAGCCAACCCCAGTGACCACTGTCGACGTTGTACCATACCACGAGCCAGACATGGCCCATTCGGATAACGTGCGGTAACGTGTGAGGTGGTCGTCCAGAGCAGACTCCTTCCTATCCAGGTTCCACTGATGGTCACTCAATACCGCATTCACCTTCATGTGGATGAGGACGACCAATTTCACACAGCAAACAGAAGAGACGATACCGGCTATTCGTGGTTGCTGAGCAGCCGAGAGATACCCAACCTTTGTGTTTTCGAAGCCCGACCGTCGCTAAGCAGATGTATGTAGACATGGCTGTCACATCCTTTTTTCGCTGCAAAAGTGGGCACATTCGCAGAGGAGAATTTGAACAAGTTTTGGGCCACGCAGAGGCCAGGTGACGAGCAAGATATCGTGAATGGAAAACCCGACGATTGACTCACCTCAAATTGAGACTAGGATTTTCATTTTTTCGAAATTTGTCCACGGTACCCCCCTAAGTCAGCAAACAGTAAGTTGGAATAGGCAGTCTGTGGACAATATTCGTCTGCTAAGCCTTCCGCTCCTTCCAGGTGTCTTACACATCGTGGCAAGCACACGCCGCTCCTGCCACTTTGGACCCATTGCACCTTTTCTCCTTAACTCCGCCGAATACTCGTAGCAAGGTCGAATGCGCTACTGTCGCGCCTTCCCATCACGGCCGAAACAGCACATCAATGACGACTTTCGTGCTGATTTGTGTAGCCTCGGTGCCCTACGCTTGTGTGGTCGGGGGCAAAGTATCCTAGTCGTATCATTAGGAATGCTGCGAGCAGAGCACTACGCAGCGCCTTTGGAATGGCAGGCCACTTCAATAGCGCCACTCAACCCCCATGCATGGCAACTATACATCCTTAGACTCCATAGCCCCAGAGCACGTCTCAATGTTTTGTCACCTTCAGGAGCGCTTCCTTTCATGCAGTAGAAGGAATCTGCTAGACTGAGTAGAAGAGCTTTCAACCATGTTTCTGCTTCCACTTCTTGACTCTCCTTGCGATGTCGCCTTGACTCTGCTGCATAGGGTTCAGCTTGCGGTCCCTAGACATTGCTGTAATGTCATCTCCGTGCGCGTCGACCAATCTCGCAATCCACTCCTCTTCTCGAGAGCTCTGTTGCCTCGGTCGTTTGCGCTTTGCCTCTACTTCTGCTTCTTGCGCTGCCTGAGCCTCTAGCTGGGACACAATGCTGTTAGGGTTCCTGGCTCCCTCAACTTCAGCCTCGTCATCGGACAGATCATTCAGAGGGTCGTCCAAGGGGTTGTGGTTCACTTCATCAGCGTCGGGCTGTATCACGCGGAGGATTCGACCAGTTTCGGGATCTCTCTCAACTCGCACCTCTTTCGGCTTCGTAGTGGCCGGAAGATGACTTGGTGTTATTGCCAGGCTATCACGCTTAGCAGGCACGCCTTCACTGGCGCTTCGACCTTTGATCTTCTTAGGACCGGCTATACTCGAGTTGAGTTTGGTCGAGAGTCCCAAGCGCTTGTAGTTCTGTTCGAGCGTCAAGCCACGATCCCTAGTAGTAGTCAGCCAGCTCCCCCCCGGTGCGCTGATGGCTGGCGTCCTTACCAATTCTGCGCAAGAGTCTCATTGCCGAGGAAATTGACCTTCTTCTTGCCTGCTTTCGTACGGCCAAGAACCTTGGGTTTTACTTTGGGCTTGGACGACCTGTTCTTGTGCTTCTGTAGTTCTCGTCCCATCGTGACCAGAGTGTTGAGCTGTACTTGATATCGAGTGTCGAGTGTACGAAGTAAAACAACGAGGCCGCTGGTTGTCACTGATGCTCTACTCGAGCGCAAAAAGTCTTATCGATAACGGCAGTTCCAAGGCCACGGCGGCTAGCGTCAAAATGGACGGGCTTGACGGGTCCGAGAATTTCTTGGAGCAGGGAACGTCCAAGCGGACAACCCCACGTTGACGTCGATCCTAGCAGTCACGCCGAGTACTCCTGAAATTGACCATATTCTTGCTCATGTGAAATCAGCCAAGGATTATTGTATTGTACTAGCTAGAAGTAACGGTACGATAAGGCCGCTTTAATAGGCTAATAATGCTAAGCCCTTACGTAATATTATATCCTCTATTATCTAGTAAAGACGTAATAATATATAATAAACGAAAAGCTTAGCGTAATCTAAGGTATATTAAAACGCTTTTTCTCTAGATTATTCTTCTCTCTTTTATATACCTATATCTTCTTATATATCTTTATAGCTAGGTAAGTCTCTATCGTATAAGTATATCCTAATACCGTAATCTAGTATTATCGTTAATACTCTATAATATTTCGTAACTTCTCTTAATATACCGCTAGTTCGGAAAGTCACTATTAACCTTCTACCTATAAAGTTAAGAAAGCTTAAGTTAATAGAGCTAATAGAAAATCAATATAAGCTTATATTCTAAACTATATTTTAGTATAAAGTTCAAAACTAGGAGATAAAGGAGTATAAGTAATAGGATATATTCGTAGAAGTCCGTAAGTTAATATAATTCTAGATAAACGCGTAGAATAGAGTTCTACGATAAGTAAATTTATTTAAGCCGAGGTATTCGTTATCTAGGCTAAGAGAAAGTATATTTATATCGGAGAAAAGGCGTATAGATCGTATAAAATAGAAAATAGTTCGTTTATTAAGTATATTTTAATCGGTTTTAATATAAATTATAGAGGTATATATAAATATCCGTAGAACTATATAATATACTAATAAATCTAGTATATACTAACTATATATAGAGAAAGATAGTAATTAACTATAGTCTTCTAGATATTTAGAACGATATATATAAATATACGTAACTCTCTATAAGATTAGATACTAATATAATATATAGAGTTAGACGCTATAAATATTAAGAAGAAGATATAAGCTAATATAAAGGCGAAGAAGGCTACTAATATTAGAAATACTCCTAGTAGAAAGTCTTAAAAGTAAGAGAGTCTTCGTAGAAGTTCGTAACTTCTTATAATATAGTAATTATATACTTATAAGTTAATAAAGAATAATAATAATAAGTATATATCGTTAATATTTCTTTCTATTCTTTCGTAATATTCTTTATAATACTCTATAAGTCGTCCTCTAATCTTTCGCGAATTTCTTTATAATTATTCGTAACTTAAGCGGCTTTAATATTCTCTATATTTCTCTATAGTCTTCCGTAAGTTATATTATATTTTTAATAGGGTAAAGGCCTTAGTAGTTATTATATCTTAACTACTTAGCCTCTCTTTCTCTCTAGAGTTATAGCCTAGGCTTTTAGCCTTTTAGCTTATACTCTTCTCTCTTTCCCTCTACTACCTAAAGGATACTTAATCCCTTATTTTTTAAGGCCTCTCTCTTAGGCTATACCCGCCTAGATTTCGCTTTCTTTCCTATAGGCTTACGTCTCGCTTCCTTTACTATTTAGATATTCTTATTTTTATCGCTCTCTCTTTACGATTATCGATAATATTAAGTATAATAGGGCCTTCGTTATTAAGCTCTATAGGTAATAGTAGGGTCTCTCTAATCGTAAGTTAATCCTTATCGACCTTATTATCTATTAGTGCGTTTAGTAGTACTTTATTAACGTTTATTATCTCTTCTACTTTTTCTAAAATATTAAGTAATTAAAATACTGTTCTATTAGGTTCTAGCGATATAATAGGCTCCGTCTTAGTTTTAAGTAATACCTTACTATTTCGATTAATCGCCTATTCGGCTAGAGATTCTTTCTTATTATCGAATAGAGTTACCTCTTTCTCTATACGCTTAACGATAGTAGTAGTATTCGTACTTAGCGAGCTACTCTTATCTATAGGTCTCGTTTAGTTCGCGATATTCTCTAAATACCTCTCTATAGTGCTTTAATTTCTATTATATTAAGCTCGTTACTTAAGTCTTTAATAACTTCTTTTAAACATAGTTTCTTCTACTCGCTAGCCGATACGGCTACGAGGTCGTTATAAAAAGGAGTTTATCTCTTCTCTTCTTATAGTAGCTCCTCTACCTCTAGCGAAGCTTTTAGTAGCTCTATATCTTACTAACGTAAGACTACTTATATTATTAAGGAGCTCTATAGTTCTTTAATATTCCCTTCTAGTATATTCGCCTTTATAAGCCGTTAGCTATTAATAAGTAATTTAAGAATCTTCTTATTAAGCTAGGCTAAAACGTAGGTACCTAAGTAGTATTTTTTTAAGACTTTATAGGGCCTATACTACCTAGCGTTAAGCTTATTATAAGCCTTAGCCCTTACTAAGATCTAATTATCCTTCGTAATATTATATAGCTTAACGCGATTTACGCGAACCTTATATACCTTCTTAGCCTTCTCTAGAAGTTTAAGATTTATCGTAGACCTAGCGTATTATATCGTAGCTATTCGCTAAATTATACGTTCCTCGTTTATATAGCTTACTAATAGTAGCCGAAGTTCGTTATTATCCGTAGATAAGCGAGGATACTTACTATATAGTAAAAAGTAGGGAGACTACTTAGTTCTTATATATACCCTAACTCTAGTTATAAATACGGCTTATTATAGGAACTAGTCCTAAACCCTTATCGATTTATTAATAAGCATCTTAGTTAAGATATTATCTAGTAAGCCGTTAAAATTCTCGACCTTTCCGTTAGTATAAGGATAGTATAGCGTAGTAAATCGATACTTTATAGTAAGTATCTTTAAATAGGCGAAAAGAACCTAACCTATAAGGTTACTTTTATTATCTAATAAAAGTTCCTTAGGTGGCCTATATACTATAGTAAGGTAGTTATATAGCGCGTAAGCTACCGTTTCCGCCCTCGCGTTAGGTAATACTATCGTAATCGGCTATACGGTAAGATATTTAACGTACGTTAGTATCTAACGGTTACCTTTAGGTATCTATAATAGAGGTTTAATAAAGTCGATCGTTTAGCGATTAAAGAGGTTTAAGTTTAAGGAACTTAGAATATAAGAGAGTTTCGGTTCTTATCTAGAGCGAGATCGCTAACTATACTAGTATTATAAGTAGGTTTATATAAAGTTCTTAATATCTCGCTTAATATTATACTACTAGCCTCGTTCTTATATAACTTCCTATAAACCGAGAAATCCTAAATAACTATAGTAACTATATAGTTAGTCTAGGAAGTCGGCTCTTATTATATAGGAAATATAAGGGGAGTTCTAGTCTCCTTTAATACGATAAAGAGTATCCTTTTAATATCCGTAATTAAACGTAAATTACGTAAGTTTAATATCTTTCTCGATATTTATAGGTAGTTTAACGCCTTCGAAGAGGAACCGTAGTATATATCCGATCTAATCGTCCTTATTATACCCCTTTACGAGGTTAAGACGAGCGGCCGTTTACGTCGTTTAAGCCGAATTAGTTATTATATTTCGTAGGCCCTCCTTTATCTAGTTAAGTTAACGGCTAATTACGTCTATAACTATATTTTCTTTACCTTTTCGGTACTTTATATTAAGCTAATACTATTAGAACTCGTTAATTTAGTAAGTAATTCGCTTAGATATATACTTAATAGTATTTATATGTTTTAGGCTCTTATAGTTAATTAATACCGTGATTTTATATCTATTATTAACGTAGTAGTTTTATAGCGTAAGAGCGTACTTTACCGCTAGTAATTCCTTCTTATAAATAGGATAATTAATTTTCGCTACGGTAAGTTTTCGGCTATTAAAGGTAATAGGGTAAAGTTTCTACGTATTAAGATTATATTAGCTAAGTTTAATTCCTAGTACGTATTTACTATAATTTATACTAATAATAAAGGGGCGTCTTATATCTAAGGCTTATAATATAAGGTCTTTCGTAATTATCTACTTATATTAACGGAATATAATATTAACCTAAGACGTCTATATAATCTTACGAAACCGTTTAGCTTTAAGCTCTACGTCGCTCTCCTTAAGTAGTTTAAATAGAGGGATAAAGACGCGAGTAAAGTCCTTTATAAAGCGTTAATAGTAGAAGACTAGGCCTATAAACTAGCGAACTTCGTAAACGTTTCTTAGAATAGGCTAGTCTAAGATAGTATTAATCTTTAACTATAAAGGCTTAATAATTCCGTTTCTAACTAGGTAACTATAGAACTCTAAGCGCGAGGTTCCGAAGATATACTTTAAGGGTTAAGCGTATAAGGAGGCTTCCTTTAATTTTACGTAGACTTTTATAATATAGGTTTAATATTCTTTAAGTATATTCGAATAGATAATAATATTATCTAAATAAATAATAACTAATCTTTCTAACTACGATCGTAATATACGATTTATTAAGGTCTAAAAGGTTACTAAAGCGTTATATAATCTAAAGGGTATAGTAAGGAACTCGTATTTTCCTTATTAAATATTAAAAGCTATCTTCTCGCGGCTATTATTATCTACTTATATCTAGTAGTATCCTTATATTAGATTTAGTTTAAATAGATATCTAGCGTTTCTAATTAAGTCTAGATACTCCTAGATCCTTAGTAGTAGATAGCTATTTTTACGAGTAACTACGTTTAAGGCTCTATAGTCGATATATATTCTCTATTTCTCTTTAGGTTTCTTAACGAATATAGTAGAAAAGCCCTAACTACTTAAAGACTCCTAGATAATCTCTTAAGCTAATATTTACTTAATCTATTTAGATTATTCCTTAAGGTATACGAGTAATAGTAGGTAAGCGTTAATATTAATAAGTAATATATCGCTTATATCTATTATATAATCGATTCCTTACTTAGAAGGTAGTATAGCGAGTAAGTCTTCCTTAAAGATCTCGCTATACTTATTAACTATCTTCTAGAGTTCGTATAATTCCGTAGTTTTATATAAAATCACTTTATACTAGTCGGCTTTCTATATCTTTATTCCTTTAAGGTTAGCCTTAGTCGATATATATACGATATATACTAGGCTTATCGGCTTTTATAACGCCCTTTTAACCTAAGCTACTATTAGTAATTCGCTACTAAAGTTAGCCGTATTAATCTAGTATATCGATATTTAAGGCTAAAGGTTAAAAGTTTAATTAGCTATAGTTATAGTTAAAGATAAGTTATCCTAATCTATTTATAGCTTATAGTTACGTAGCTAGGGAATACTAAATATAATATTAAACTCCGCGATATCTAGAACTTAGATAGTAGTATAGTATCTATACCCTAAAAGGTTTAGATTATAGCTTATCTCCCTTAATAAGCGAATAATCGATTCGTTTACTACTTTTATCTACTCGCTTACTCCTTCTTACTTATAGATTAAGAGAGCTAGTCGATATACTAAGTTACTAGAGATATAATCTTAATCTACTCCTAAGTTAATAAGAATAAAGATATTATAACGTCGTTATCTATTAATTAATACGCTCTCTACTACTAAGAGATACGCTTTCTTCGAATAAGTAGCTAGGTAGTAAGATAGTTTAGATTATAGACTATCGCTATTAAGCGTAGAATATTATAGAAAAGTAATTTCGAAATATAAGTTTCCTTTAGGCCTAATAGGTTCTTCCTTTATTACTAGGCCGTTTAGTTTCTCTACTTAAACTTAATCTCTTTCTTACGTTATTCTAATCGAGAGCGAGAACTTATACGACTATATTAACTATTAGAGCGTTCTTTACTAGGGTCTCTATAACCTATTAAAGTTAACGACTATCTACGAACGCTTCGGTTATTAGTACGTTAATAGTAGTTATTAGCTATATATCTACGCTTTTCGTACTTAAAGTAGGCGTTTCTTAACTTATACTAACTCTTCTATTCCTTTAATCTCTTTTACGGAGATTTATAAGATATAGGTAAGGTCTCTCGCCGCCTATACGGCTTTAAGATACTAAAAAAGTATCTTAATAAGTCTTTCCTTATTTTACTATCTATCCGATAGGTTCGAGTAAGCCTAAGTATTTATTTCGTACGATCTATACGTTAGATATAGTCTATTAGAGGTAAATTATCTTATTTAGGGTATTCTACTATCTTCGTATATATACGTAAGTCTATACTAACTTATATCGCTTCTTTAATCTCTTACGATTGTTTTATAGGCTTAATCTTTACCCTAAGCTTTACTAAATCGATAACGAAGTTAATAATAGATAACCCGTCTTATATTATCTATACCTACTAGTTTCGGTACTTAATTTATTCGTTAGAGTCTCTAAAGTAATTATTTAACTAAGTAGTATACTACTTTATTATCGTTATAGTTATCGCTACTATAGTATTAAAGAGTTAGTAGATCGGATAAGCTAGAAAGGTTTAAGCTAATTATACCGCTTCTACCTTCTTTATCTATACTTAGCGAGTACTATAAAAGTTATATTAGTCTATAAGTTCTTAAATATATTAATTAAGCTTATCCTTCGTTCGATCGCTATCGTAGATAAATAAGTCTTTTATCTTAAGCTCTTACGTACGAGTAACTTAAGGCTCTTATAAGGTATATAATACGTCTTTAAATAACTTATCGAGGCGTTAGATATTCTAGCTATTATAGCTAATACCTTTATTAATTTAAGCCGCTACTAATTAATACTACTTAAGAGCCTACTAGCCTTATTAAAATAGTACTTAATTCTATTATTATAATTAGATTAAGGCCTCTAGTAAATAATCTATTTAACTAGAAGGAGTATAGTATAGAGTTAATTAGAACTTCGTAGGATTAAATAAGGTATCGTACTCGCGAGTGCTTTTTAAGAAAGTCTTAGAGTTATATTATAAGTTCGAATCTATAGAGGATTTAATAATACGCTTTATTAAAGTTTATAAGCTTCGTTTATAAACGAATACTATTAAGTAATACTTTATAACCTTTTATAAGAGCCTTTAAGTCTCTTATATCTCTTATAAATTTATATATATCTATATTCTTATTAATAGTTTACTACTACCCTTAATATTATAAGGTAATCTTTATCCGAGTAAGTAGTTATTATATTAAACTTTCTAAGGTAGCGTAGTCTTAATTATAATTAAGCGCCTTATTATATCTTAGCTAAGGTTAACTTAAGGCTAATTTCTACTAATTAGATTAATAGAGTTCTTCTTTTTATCCTAGTTAGCTAGCGGCGGAATTATTATTTTCGTAAGGTAGAAAAGTATTTCTATCGTTTAGTTAAGTCTCTATTATTTCTAATTAAATCCCTATAATAAGGGGTAGCTATTATCTTCCTTTCTAAGTCTAGTATAATTCCTATTACCTTTTAAAGATCGACTATTCTATCGCTCGTTTAGCGCTAATAAAGGCGATATTTAGTTAGTCTTTTACCGTCCTTAAGAACGAGAAATTATTCTCGAGAGCGACGATATAGTCGCTCTAGTTATTAGTAACTTAATATAATACGCTATTTTATTACCGTAATCGTTACTATTAAATATAAAATTAGCTAAGGATTATTATATTGTACTAGCTAGAAGTGACGGTACGATAAGGCCGCTTTAATAGGCCAATAATGCCAAGCCCTCACGTAATATTACACTCACAAGCTCAGCTTCTGTCGCGGGCTGATCTTCCAGCCAGAGCACAGCGCATTCTGCTACTTGTACAGCCGCAATGGCTTTCCGAATGTCGCGTCGTGCTATCATTAGCATTGCTTTGTGCTTCTTGTTCGCCCTCACGGCGGCAGATTCGCTCGTCCAACCAAAACAGTCAACAAAGCTTCCAGTAGCAGATGCCCAACACCAAATAGAGGAGTCACCAGCACATTCGATAGCAGACCCACTCGAATCAAAGAAGGCACCCACGGATCACACGCCTCATGCAGTCAAAGACCAACCACAACACTCAACAAGCCTCACAACAGCAGAAGGTTCCTACCAAACCGAAGACTCGGCCGCAGTCATAATAGCAGACGCCCTTCAGGAAAAGAAAGAACTAAATGCTCAGGGCTACAGGGTCAAGACAGCCAAAGATCAAGAGAAGGAGAGGGAGAGAGAGAGGGAAAGAGAGAAAGAAAGAGAGGAAGAGAAACAGTCACCACCCCACATCTTCGATGCCATCAAGGACAAAATCATTCTCGGCGCAGAAGACACCCAGAATGTGCTCCGCCTCGCATCGCAAAAGGAGCATGACTCGCAGCAGGACAGCTCCCTCACCACCAAACTCTTTGCCCTTCTCTTTCCCTCTTCAAAACCAGCCGTCAATGCTCTGCTAGCGACAGCCTATATCTCGGGTCCACCAAACTTCCTCTTAGCACTATGTCCGCCCAATATCGACCCTTCCTCCCTCAGTGTCATGGTCGCGTTTGCAGTGGGTGGTCTCCTAGGCGACACCTTCTTTCACCTCCTGCCTGAGATCTTTCTCGGTGAGGACGAAAGCCCAACCAAGGTCCGATTAGTAGCTCTTGAGCCAAACCGAAACCTCCTTCTAGGAGTCTTCATCTTCATCGGCCTAGCAACGTTCATGGCCATGGACAAAGCTCTACGTATTGCGACAGGTGGCGGACACAGCCACAGCCATGATCATGACCTGAACAAACAGGCTGAGAAGATAGACCAGAAAATCGACAATACAGACTACAGACTGCAAGATGACCTCAAGGGACTCGCCAAGACAGAGTCTCACGATGATCACAAGCGGCGTCTGTCCAGCAAGCCGTACAATGACACGCGTGTAGCAGGCGAACCGACAAGGAAGATCATCTCCGACATCGCAGCTACCAACGAAGGCATTCGAAGGCGTAGTGGCCCCGCCAGCTCAGGTGCAAGTGTTGACTCTGGTTCAAATGCCGGCGCAGCTGTATACGAAGAAGTTACCGCAGATGTCCCAGTAGCTGCGTCCACGCAAGAGTCTGAAAAGAGCGATCCCACCGAACCTACGTCGCTTACCGGGGCAAGACCACATCCACATGTACCCGGGAAGGATGTGAATCCGAGTGTCAAGTTAGCAGGCCTCCTCAACCTCATCGCAGACTTCACCCACAACATCACTGATGGCCTCGCGCTGAGTACCTCGTTCTATTCCTCCCCCGCTCTCGGCGCGACTACCACGATGGCCGTCTTCTTCCATGAGATACCGCATGAAGTGGGAGATTTCGCTCTCCTGATTCAATCAGGGTTCTCGAAACGGTCGGCGATGGGCGCACAGTTCGTCACTGCTGTCGGCGCATTCCTTGGCACATTGATAGGCATTTTAGTACAAGAGTATGGTTCTGGCGAGGACCCGGGGGCAGTAGGAGGCCACCAGGCGGGGCTTCTCGGAACAAGTCTGCAATGGGCGGATATGTTGCTTCCGTTCACGGCCGGGACGTTCTTGTATGTTGGGACAGTAGGAGTGATTCCAGAGTTGCTAGAGAATGAGAGTGGGAGCAGCCAGGGAGCTGAGGTCAAGAGGACTCTCATGCAGTTTGCGGCGATGGCCGTGGGTGCATTGATCATGATTGTCATTTCGTGGAGTTGAGGCGGATGTGTGGAAAAGTATTATGAGTTATAGTGATGGAGACGATGAATGGTCTGATGGCGAGCAGGAATGTGCTCTCCGGGTGTGCAGGGCTGGAACGTGCAGTAACCACGCAATCGACGTAAGAAGAGTACCAGACATGGACGACAAGAGTGGGCGCAAGAGAGGATGCTTGCTCCTATCTATCACGTTTTTTGGCCCGCGGTCGAAGACCACTACTCAAGGCTGAAAATCTAAACACTCGTCCCTCTTCATCAGACGTACTTGCTGATTCTATCACGCTGGCGCTGTTCTTCACTGATCGATCTCGTAATGCTCAATCGCAAAGCTCGATGCCCAACACCACATGCTTGCTTCATCTGGCTCTACCCCCCATCTACCACTTCGCCTCCTTACTAGCAAGGAACGTCTTCAATATCGCTATACGCTCCTCTAACGCAGCCAACCACTTCTCCTCCTCACTCTGGAACGTCTCAGCACTAGCCCCTTGGCCCAACATCTTCGCGTACAGATCCTTTCTGTAGGGCGTAGCACTCATGGCCGCGCTGAAAATCGGCTTGACCATGAAACTGTGATGCGGTGCCAACGTCAATTTGTATGCGTCGCGGAAACTATCGGCCAGCTCCTTCTTGGGTTTCTGCTCGGTGATGCTCACGCCGGCGTTGTTGGTCAGGTCGGCGCGCAGGGCTTGGGCGGTGAAGTCAAGGCCCCGGACGAGCCACAGCAGGCCTTCGGTCGCTTTGTGGGATTTGCTGGCGATCTCGGATTTGCAGAGCGACTGGAGGGTCGAGGAGTTGCCGGGGGAGGCGAGTTGGCGGTCGCGGACCTTCTTGACGTTGCCGATCATGTCATTCTTGACGGGAGTGAAGGCGACGGAGCCGAGGAGGTCTGTAGCGGTCAATTGTTAGTTCGGACATGTCATCATGTGTTTGGGCAGCGTAGTGTACCGAAGAGGCTGGTTGTTGCTTCAGCAGCCTCGAGGAACGTCGACGTGTCAACGCCCTGGTCGGAGCCAATAGGGACGTTGACGAACGATTGTTTGAGGTTCTCGAACCATGTCTTGCCTGCTGGTATTGATGCCATGTTGGGGGTTGCTACTGAGTTCTCGTACTTGGGTAGAGTGTGTCTCGTGAATGCCACCTAAATGCTACCCATCAAGGGTTTATTATGAGGGGCATTCGTTGTCTGGCCTCGAACCCGATCCCCACAGGCTGCGACCAGTCTAAGCAAGGATGCTGCCGCGAACTAGCCCGTCCTAGGCACAAACCTCGCCCAAGCCCGCCTGAGCAAGTCCCCACGAGCCTTCCAAGCTGTCTCGTCATAGGCTCGATAGATGGCTTTAGGTAAGCTAATTAGTCCACGTGCCAGCGGCTTGAAGCATGTCAATCTTAACTCCAGATCGTCTGCGAAAGAGACTCGCGCCTGCATCTTGTGCAATTTGCAATATATGAGCGCATCTACCGGCGCATCATGAGGCATCAAAGATCATATGACTATGCTATATACACGGTGGACGTGAGTATGGGACGATGACGGCGACAATATCTTTATTCCCAGCATGAGCTTTGCACAACAACAACAACCTCAACACCTACTACTGGAGAATCGAAAAGATGGCTGCAACGTTGATGCCAGTCAACACAGCCACGTCCTCGCATGGCATTGCTGGCCTTGACTCCAACTCATACACGGCACACAAACTCAAACATGCCAGCCCAGAGCATCTACATCTCACCACTCGTCGCTTTTTCATAGGTCCCATACCAGAAGGATGGCTGAGCAGCAACCGGAAATCATGGTACAAGCGGAGGCTCGAACTGAGTACCTATTCCTCCAGAAAAGCGAGTTTCACCGCCCGACAAGATCAAGCCAACCACCAGAGGACCATGACCGGCCTTGATCGTTCAGCCGCTGCTCGTTTGAGTTTCAACTTTCCCCAACCTGGAGATCTCGACGGACCTGCACCTGGTAGTGACGGCGAAGAGGAAACAACGGCGACAGAGAACGAGGAGGCAGAGGAACAAGGAGGCGAAGGAACCAGGGAGTTAGAGCCCGTGTCGACTCTAGTGCAAGAGCGAGACCTTCCAGGCAGTGAGTACGCAAGCGCAAAGAGCAGTCCGAGTATCTCTCCAGCTATGAGGAATGATGCAGTGCCATACCTTGTGGATGCGCCGTCGGGCGCCTCGCCCTACAACACAGGGGGTGCTGCCTCGTCAGAATCTTCGCGCCACCTAGAAGGCCAGGGCCTTGACAAATTTCAGATACATGTGACTGGCTCGCCCAGCACTCAGCCTAGATCTAGTGGAGATGCTGCGACTGCCGGCGCCCATAGAGCATCCAATGTGTCTGCGACTGACACTCGTGCTTCCTCGCTTCGGCACGCTGGTCAGTGGCCGCAGGCCGATAACATTGATGCAGGTAGTCGTACTAGGCTTCTGTCACCCATTCGATCTAACAGCAGACAACCACCGAAGTCAAGAGATGGACCCAAACCGCTTAGTAGGTATGATCCAGCTCCTATCGCTACCGATTCCGACGAGCTGGACACGCGAACAAGACAGTCAGAAGGAGTGCGTTTCAAAGTCGCCGAGGCAGTTGCAGAAAGGCAAAGACGCGTCGGCAAGAGGGCAGAAAATGCAAAAAGCCGCGTTGGCAAGAAGATTGCTCGCAGGCAGACTCTACGCGAGGGTACAATCGTCAAAATGGAGAAGATGCTGACAAGAATCGATACCACCCTCCAGCAAGTCCCGGACGACTACGACGAAAATGCAAACTTGGGACTTAGCACCCTGCAGTTGCAGAAGTGGCAGGAATTCATGGTAGTAGCAAGGAGAAGTCAGACGAGCGATGAAGATGATTTCCGCCTACAGTTCTACAATACACGTGTGATACCCGAGATCCATGACAATTCTACGAAGAAAAAGCCATACCGGGAAATCAGGTTGGTCCGCAAGTCTACACACGTCAACTTGTTCTCCTCCCTAGACAAGTCTGTGGTAATATGGCATCCCTACAAAAAGGGTAGTCGCATCACAATCATGAAGTGCGAATCGACAGCGCACTCAGTCGAGTGGTACACCTTTCTCAGAGACGCACTAGGTTGGAGGCGGCCTGACAAAATACAAGTGGCTGTTCCAGATCTTGGGGTCAATCTTCAAATTGAAAAGCCATTTGATATTGTGGAAACTGCGGCTCTAGACGTGGAAGATTTGGATACTGCACTTGCGAAGGTGGCAGAAGCTGAGCAAGCAGTAGCCGGCAAGATCATAGCACAGTGCATTGAGATGCTGCACCAAAATCCCGAATGGACTACTGTCATGCAACAATGGCAAGCTAACGCCAAGCCCGGTCTAGCATGGAAACGCTACGACCGCCTCGAATGGATTCACGGTGTTAATGAGCAGAAAATGTACGGCTCAATGGCCATGCAACAGTCTTACGAACTCGAACTGCGGCCCAAAGTCCATTACCCACAGCACGCGCATGGCTTGAAAGGCAAAGACTACGAAGAGCCGCCTCCGATAGAAGGCTTCCTCATCCGCATGACCTCTCAAAAAGGAATCCACAAGCGTATGGGGAAGACATTCTTTAAACGCCTGTATTTCAGCACACACGATAACCTGCTCGTTTTCGACCGCCCGGCGCAAGCAACACCACCGCATCCACCACGCCTCCAAACAATATCCGGCACTGACATCCCTTCCAGCCGAGACATAATCGCAAAGACACCTACCATGTACGACATCGATCCTTTCCCTCTCGACAGCAGCCACACTCAGATCGAGTTTCTGAGTAGTGGTGACCAAGACCAGATCACCCGCGCCGACCGCGAAGCCTTCGAAGAAGCCCGCCGTAATCATGCAAATCTCTCCAGTTCCGAGGGGTATATAAACTTGACCCGCATCCGCACTGTTCGCGCAATGCGCTGGGGCACTGACTCCGTCGACGAAAACCTGGAATCCGGATCTGAAAATGACGTCGACTTCCACCAGGCAGTATCCGACACCGTCAGGGACGATGGTACCACATCTGCTGTCGACGACCAACGTGTCTTCGAATTGATTCTGAACAATGGCCTCGTTATACGCCTCCAAGCCTACGACAAGCACACGCGAGATGAGTGGATTTCTCGTCTTCGTACACTGGTAAAGTATTGGAAGCTGCGCAAGACATCCGACATGAATGCCTTCAAGTCCATCCGCGCAAAGAACCTCGCCCATCTCAAAATCGACGAGGACGTCGAAGCAGAACTCGGCCAATTCGGCCACAAATGGGAAGTCACAAGATCAGAAGCTAGTCCAGAACTGTACAACATCTGCAGCATCTCTTCGTGTCGAACGATTAGTCTATCGGGCCCGCTTTACTACAAAGCGCGGCGACACGGCACTTTCGAGCGCTGCGGTGTCGTGCTCAGTGGTGGCAAGATGTTGATCTATCAGTCTACCCTGCGCAAGACCTCAGGTGAGCAAGTACCTAACATCCACCAAGAGAAACAGGAGGTCATCGATCTACAGGGCTGCTACGTCTATTCCGGCCTAATCGTAGAAGATGACCTGCTCTACCAGAATCGCACTTTCGATGCAAACCACGTTGGCACCTTGGCGTCGCTGCCACGCATCTGGGCTGAAGACGGATGGACCAGCACGGATGTCGACGCTATGTGCTGCTTCGTCGTCTGGATAAACACGCGCAAAACATGGTTCCGAACCGCGGGCGACAGTATGTTTGGCGCGAATAAAGCAGGGGCAGTGGAGAGCGAGGATCGCGCCACCAACGCAAACGCGAAAGACAGCAAAGGGAGAAGAAGAGCGACAATCAAACGGGTCAGACGGCTTGGTGTGTCTGGTCGAGGGCTTGTCTTCAAGTGTCGAAGTCGCGCTGAACGGGATTTGTGGGTATTGAACCTCGGGGTCGAGATTGAGAGGCTGGCTGAGAGGCAGCGGTGGGAGGATGAGAGTGGAGAAGGGGAGGTCAGGTTTGCTGGCTAGGAGCCGTGGGGTCTTTGTTTCGATGGGATGTGTTGTTCCTAACTTCCGCTTCCTGTGAAAGGGGTCGCACAGCGGGGGTGATTGTTTGCATGCCACGTAAAGCTTGAGAGGACTCAGCCATGACGGCGTGCCTTCCAGAAACGGACGGTGTATATACCTAGGAGTGTGGCTTCATTGCGCTCACTAAACGCTACCTTATTAGTAATAGTGTAAACCAGATATGTCTTCGAAGGAATCACTTCCATTGCAATAGCGACCTATGGTCAGTCTAGGACTTCTCGAGTGGACGCGATGGGTCGACCAGCCAGCCAGCACTGACAAACCGAAGCATGATGCGAGTAAGATGGGTTAAACGTGACTTGTGAGACCATCTCGTGCTAACCTACGTCGTGTATGTTCCCGCGCTTAGATCTAGACAAGCATCAAACAATGCAATGTCGTATATACTACGTACGATAGTCGGCATAAGCACTCAGTGCCCTTTGTTGTCGTCGACCACATGCCAAGACGCGTTGCGCACTTGACCTCTTCTTCTGTGGTGCAGCTTCCGGTGCCAGTGATGCGAGACAAACCGTTCTTGGGCATTGTCCTACACACATTGCTAAGTCTTATTTGGACTGCAGCGCAAGACTTTTCGGCACTTTGTTCGGATACTGTCTCTGGAGCCCCAACAGGCCGCAGCAGTATGGAGGTGTACCCCACGGAATCCACACTCCAATCACTCATGCATCCCTACACCAAAGATGTGCCGTTTCGAGTGGCAAGGTTCCAGATAATCGTTTCCAATCGCTCTTAAGACGAAAGGCAATTGTTGCAACCAACGTCCTCACTAGTTCCTGGAATTGACAAGGTCAATTAACACACGAGCAGTTGAGCAGCTCAGCAAATCTGAAACGCCATGATCGCAGAGAACAAAAAGGAGAACCAGACAGAGGAGACAGATCTCCTTATAGTAGGTGCTGGACCGGCAGGAGCCTCGCTAGCATGCTTTCTATCAGAATATGGTATACGCCATAGATTTCCCGTCATGGAATGAAGTTGACACGTGCCTACAGGCCTGAAAGGCATTATGATAGCGGCAGCCCCAGCAACGGCTGACACGCCTCGAGCGCATATCACTAACATGGCTGCTCTGGAGTGTCTCCGAGACATTGGGCTCGAAGAAGAGTGTCTCGCTAAGGCGACAGCCTCAGAGAACATGGAACACACGCGGTGGTGCCACAGCATGGCAGGCGACGAATACGCCCGCATCCACTCATGGGGCCACGACCCACACCGGCACGGAGACTACTCGGATGCGAGTCCCTGTGATCACGTCGACTTACCACAGACATTGGCCGAACCGATCATAGTCAATCGAGCACGCCAAAGGGGATGGGACATCCGCTTCAGCACCGCCCTCACTTCTTTCGACGACCAAGGAGCCAAAGGCGTAACCAGTGCAGTCAAAGATGTCACCTCCGGACGCGAATATGCCATCCATTCGCGCTTCCTCTTCGGCTGTGACGGCGGTCGCAGCCAGGTAGTCCGCCAACTTGATCTCCCACTACTCAAAAAGCCCGGCCAAGGCATCGCCCTCAACGTCCTCGTGGAGGTCGACCTCACCCACCTCATTAAAACCCGCGTCGGCAACCTCCACTGGTGCGTCCAACCAGACCGACCGCATCCGAAATGGGGCCACATGGCCATCGTCCGCATGGTCAAGCCCTGGCACGAATGGATGTTCATCATCCTCCCCGAACCAGGCTGGGACCCCCAAGTCGACAAGGAGCCGAACAACGACGAATACATGGCACGCGTCCGCGAATTCATCGGCGACGACAGCATCCCCGCCAAACTGCTCGGCGTCTCAAAATGGGCCATCAACGAGATCGTAGCAGAGCAATACTCAAGCACCTCAGGCAACATCCACTGTCTCGGCGACGCAGTCCACCGCCACCCGCCCTTCAACGGCCTAGGAAGCAACACCTGCATCCAAGACTCATACAACCTCGCCTGGAAAATCGCCTACCTGCTCCGTGGCCACGCCGGCCCCGACCTCCTCAAGTCATACTCGATCGAGCGCCAACCCGTCGGTCTCGGCGTCATCACCCGCGCGAACCAAGGCCTCCGCGACCATGCCGCCTGCCTCCAAGCGCTCGGCGTCACCGAGCCCGATCTCGCGCGCTCAACGGCGGCCTTCAACGAGCTCGGCGCCGCGACCCCCGGCGGCGCAGCGCGAAGACGCGCATTCCGCGAAGCAGTCGCGGGCACGGCGCGCGAGTTCCACGCCGTCGGCCAGGAGATGAACCAGCGCTACGACGCGTCGCCGGCCATCTACTTCGTCGACGAGACGGAGCCCAGGCCAGAGTTGCCCGCGGACCCCGTCCTGTTCCACAAGATCAGCACGTACCCCGGCGCCCGCCTGCCGCACGCATGGATCAACACGCGGAAACCCAGCCAGCCCATCTCAACGCACGATATAGCGGGCAAGGGCCGCTTCACCGTCATCACGGGGCCGGGCGATGGCCACGCGCAGTGGAAGGCGGCAGCGGCGCAAGCGAGCAAGAGTCTAGGCGTCGACGTCCAGAGTGTCAGTGTGGGCTATGGGTGTGACTGGGAAGACGTGTATTTCGACTGGGAGAGGAGGCGCGAGGTCGAAGATGACGGCGCGCTGCTCGTCAGACCGGATCGGTTTGTGGCGTGGCGCGCCAAGGAGATGCCGAGTGAGCCTGGGAAGAAGCTTGAGGAGGTTTTGAGAAGCGTGCTGTGTTTGGATGGGCAGGGCAAGCAAGTGGATGGGGGTATGAGTGATGGTAGTAAGGCCTCGGAGTCCATGAAACATGATGTAGAAGGGGGTGATGCCAAGTTTGGGCCTCAGGACCCGGCGTTGCATGGGTCAGGTCAGTAGTTGTTGGCCCGTAGCCTGGATTGGTAGATAGAGTGACATAGATTAAGAGACGGCGTGCAGCAGAGTGCAGCATATGGAAGGAGCTTTACTAGGAAAAAACTCCCTATACGACCAAGTCGTGCCTTCTCAGGCATGTCCATGCTTATGTTTTCTCGTTGATGGCATCGTGTCTCCGAACAATGCCGCTCAGCCCGTCTTCGTTGTGACTCTCCTCCCCAAATGCCATGGAACACCTGAGTCCCTCTTCTCAATTCGCTCCTTGTCAAGCTTGGCCCTCTCGTACCTCGTCATCAGCCTACCCGGGTCTGCATCGCCACCAACATTATACGGGGGGTTGGGCTGGTCCGTCATAACATTATATGTAGCATTACCCGGAATCACCTCGTAAGTGACTGTCTCGTTACCGTTGACGTAGTTCGACTCCGCCGGGCCCTGCGTAATGTAGTCGTCCGTAACCATGGTCTTTCCGGTCGCGATATCCATCCCGTGGATTGTCCTGTTGACCATCTCCAGAGCTACTAAAGGCTGGTAGAAGGGCACTTCATGGCCGGACTCGAAGATGCGGACAAAGCTGAAATGGCCTGCGCTTTTCACTTGTCCATGGACGGTGCCATCTGAAGTCGTGATGTTGGTGAAGCCAGCCGTGCCGTCAGTGTATCTAGGCACGTTCGTGAGGGCTCTAGAGAACGCCTCGCCACCGAACCAATTACAGACGTAGTCTGCGTCGCCAAAGTATAGTACGACCGTCACGTTGTGGTCAATAAGATATTCGGTCGCTGCTGTCACGCCTTCTTCTCTCGCATCATCCCCGGTGGCACCGAAGGCTGTGCCAGTGATGGAAGAGCTCTCACTGAAGTTTGTGTACGCGCCTATAGCAGCCTGTACCTTGGCGCTGTTAAGATAGTCGACGTAGAAGGTGTAAGGGAAAGGGTCTGGTGTCAGATATCTGATGTCATACTCGTCACGCCCAGTATATATGTCAAAGGGGTACTCAACCATGTAGTAGCAGAAGTTGTCGGCTGCGCTGCATACCGTATTGCCCGTCCCATCGGAAGTGTTCGTGGCGTAGGAGTACGAGTTGCAGTCATTAAGTTGATCGAGACAGTTGTGGCTACCGTACATAGCGTTTGAAACGAGGGAGTCGATGCTAGCGTTATAGTGAACGCCATACGTATTCCCCCCCGGATGATGCGTCTGGGTGCTGTAGTTCGACGTGAAGTTATAGAAGGCTTCGTACTGGAGGATAGGGTTAAACCATCCATTGCCGATTAGGACCTGATGACTAGTTAGTGCTTTGCCGGTTGAGCCGAAGTCACAGGGGCAGGCTAATAATAAAAGCCCCTCGACCGCAAACAACAGACTAGGCGTAAGGTGGGCCCCTAGATACGCCACTTAGGGTAGAAGAGGTATTCCCAGCTATTAGGGCCGCTAGCCTAGGTCGGATTTCTTTGATACTGGCTTAGGGAGGGTATGTGGACACTTACTGCTTTAAGGTCGATTGGTGCCGTACCAGCTACGTTCAGCTCGTTTTGTTCTAGGATGTACTGGCTAAAGATCGGTGCGTAATGACCACCATAGCTCTCTGTCGCGAAATAAACGCCATTTGAGGAGTACTGTGGAAAAGCCCCGGTGAAAGCTTGCAGGGTGAGATAGAAGTTTGGCGCCGCTGCGACTGTGGAGTTGGCAGTCAAAGTAGTGTTGTAGACGTTGTATGTACCACATGTCGACGGATCAGCATAGTCTGGGCAAGTGGCGTTTGGCAGAGCAACCAGCGAATTGGTATTCACGTCTTGGTAACCTGGTACTGGGATCGAGTAAGAGAAACCGGTAGTTGTGGGCTGATCAATGAAGATCATATTTGAGACGTTGTTCCATGCGTATGGGTTGTTATAGACGTTACCATCCATGTCCACACCACAAGGACCATTCTCTTGGAATAGCCCGATCATGGAGCTCGAGCCAGGCCCGCCATTGATCCAGATTGTCAATGGTGCAGTGATGGCGTCGACGTTACGGGCTTCGAAGAACCACCAAAAGATGTGCTCATTCTCAGAGACATCGGCATAGCCTGAATAGCTCTTCACGTTCGGGTCTTGCTCGCATATTCCAGTCGGAACTTCCTTGTAACGAACATTGATTCCGGCATGTCCAGCCTTTGTGGTGAAGTTCGTCGGCTCAGCAACGAATTGAGCAATAGCTAGTTCAGCGGAGAGCAGCAAAGCTGCTAGAATTGAGGCCATATTGAGTCCCGAAAGTTTTGAACGAGCCCAAAGCTCTGCCCGGGCGAGATTGCAACATCTTTGTACCCCTCCGCGTTCTGCCAGGAATGCATGAGCTGAGCAAGCTGCAGCAGCAACGCACACCGGCGCACAAGCTGATCTCTCACGATGACGTTGATATATATGCTTTTGCCTTCCAGATAGGGAAAGGACGACAGATAAGCAGCTGAGCAAGCTCAACAGGCACAAGCTTGATGCAGCTTGAGAGCATAGTTGGAGCAGTGCTGCGACTGCCAATTTGGTGTGGTGGGGTTGCCCGAGGTAGCATCACTACCGTTAGCGTATAATGACGGGATGCCTTCACTGTACATGTAGATAGGTCACACGAGCAACAAACCAGGCAAACGCATTGAAGCAACAGTGATAACACTGATGAGCGTACCAGTATCGGCCCTGTTCGATGGATGATAGTGCAGGCGGAAGTCTCTCTCATATAGCGGACGATGTGCCTACACCGTGAGGTTGGATCTTAGTCCTGCCAAATCACCATTACGAAGATCGCTGTCTGTTTGATCATAGCTTCATTCCATCTTCCAAGCTGCTTTGTTAGCAGCGCGAAGACTGTATCTTTGTAGCCTTGACTCTTCATCTCGTTTCTTGCTACCCCGATCCATGTTTGACTCCCGCAGGTGAAGTGTGGTTCTTGGCGTAGGCTGTTTACCGAGGGTATCAGCCTTGGGCAGTACTACTGCCGTGACATACCAACACCAAGACCGTGTGGTAGTCCATGTTTGACCAATTTCCTCTATTGCAAATTCTGTTAGCCATAGCCTGGCTACAACTATAGCGACCGAGAACGAGCTACATGCATGAGAGAGTACATGTAAGATAGTAACGAATGAGCGGTGCTCCATATCAGGGTGCTGTCACGCAGTGAGATGGCAGCCGGGAAGGTCATTGGTAGTGATGGAGTCACTAGATATGAACATGCCGGGTGGTCGACCAGCGCAAACCATCGTTATGATGCTAGTATGGTCCCCTGATCAGCAGTTATGGTCACTGGGCGGAGAAACCCAAGTCAAAATCTCGTAAGCAACAGGTTCGATTGTCTAACTTGATGACAAGAGCCCGGTTAAGTGGCTATATGTGATATCAAGTTTGTTCATGCTCCCCGTGTGGATCACACTTGTCAAGAGCGTTACCTGAAGTCGCGACATATCCAGAGAACTAACGAGCGTCCATTCGTATCCTCCGAGTCCACTCTGATGAGACGTAAGAGTTGTTAACCCCCTCTATGACCCAAAGACCTAACCTTGCCCCTCTGTGCTCTAATTAGCCACAGGACTAAATGGGGCAACTGAAGCCAGTGTTATCTCTGACCATGCACTCAGCCAGGTCCGAGACGTCCGTCGCTGAGCCGCACGAGATGTTGACGGCAGTCCCAAGGTCCGGCGAGATGATGCAGCTGGGGAAGCTATCCCGGCAAGTCTTCACAGTAAGAAAGCAGTTTGGTGTTGTGGCCACGCATGCACG
The DNA here is from genome assembly GCA_002319055.1 of Knufia petricola. Taxonomy (NCBI): domain Eukaryota; kingdom Fungi; phylum Ascomycota; class Eurotiomycetes; order Chaetothyriales; family Trichomeriaceae; genus Knufia; species Knufia petricola. Next base: position 51,787 of record NMUC01000079.1, on the reverse strand, counting down.
GGCTTTGATGATATTCTGACCTGTTGTGGAGATGACGACTGCGCAAGCAGTTTGAGCATTTGTGAACTGAGTCTGTAGAAGCGTGATTACTCCGAGAGTGAGGGCTCCCTTGATATAGTGCATTGTGATCTTGGTTGGTTGTGCTTTTGTGGAAAGGCTGGAGAGGGTGCTTTTAAGCGTTGGGCAGTCTTTTACTGGCTGCTCGTTCGAGTCAGATTGTAGAGCTTCGATTGAACCTTTGAATATGTCTTGCGTGGTTGAAACTTGAAATTGGACTCGTAGGGTGTAATACTTATAGCTTTCAGCTGGCTTGCAGAGCTCATAACATTGGACGAGGTCTCACAACAACGCTCACACAGGTGCGATGACGGCGCTATGTCACTTCACCTACCCGAACCTTTTATCTAGTGCATGCGTACATCCAACACGAAACCCTTCTTCCTTGAGAACTAGCTGATTGTGATTATCGGTCATTCACATGTTAGCTTCTGGCACGGCGACAGAGCCAAACAACGGGCCACGTACGATCCCGTACCACGCACACTGACCGCTGTCCATGGCGTCTCGCATTGACTTTGCGGTAGGCGTGGTAGGGGAGCACGTCTTGATGGGCTGGAGAAGAAGACACGGCGTACACGAGCGACTTACTTGATTGTGTTGACATGCAGATGTGCTGGCCGAGATCTTCCTATGTCGAGGACATATTTGGTTCAGGCTGAGCTGTTGAGTCTGCAATGCATATAACTCACGCTGATACCAAGTAGGCATTGAACGGCTTCGTCCGGACTGTCCGGTCGACGCTGGTCCCTTGAACCGCGTCGATGCACGTCTTTCATGGGCTCTGCCACGGGCTCCAAACTGCCGTTGGCTCTTGTAAGGCGGCAACTATCGACATGAAGTCATTTCAACTTGCTACACATGCCAAACACTGGGATCGCGGTATACTTGGTTTGACAGTCGTGTTGTTCCTTGAAGTCTGCTTGTTCCCGCGTCTCGTGGCACCCCGTGTACCGGTCGGTGTCAATGGCCGCTGGCTTTTGTGCTCGTCAACTGAAGCCTGGAGCCTTATCTGTGATCAAGCACTTCTGGTGATCGAGATCCGCTAGCTGTCAGGGCGCTCCTGGAGAGCAACTTGCCTAAATCTGAGATGGGCGGAGTAACATTGACGTGGTCTCATTTGATTTGACCTTGGTACCCAATCTCTTGACGTAAAATCATAGCTTGCAACCTTCACCAACTGTTCGTGAACAAGAAGGTATCATCGGACAACTCTTGCGAGGAGTAGCACAGGGTGCAGTCGCTAGCCCGCGTCGACCCCTGTAGGCTGTGGTTTGTGCACCTGAAAGAGTAAGATGCCTGACACGTGACTACGCGTCATTGTGGTTACGATCCATGCGACCCGCGCGAAGAGACGAACACCCCGGTGCACGAGATGGTATGTACCTCGATCGCTTGTCAGTACATACAGTATGAAACGTGTCTTTGGTGTGCCCGAACACTATCGACATGGCGACGCCGAAGTTGAAAGTAGGGCAGACTGTCAAAGCGACTACAGATAAGGAGACACACCAGGGCATTCTCCGATACATTGGCACGATCAAGGATGGCCCGCCAGGGACTTATTGCGGGATTGAACTCCCAGATGCCACGGGCAAGAACGATGGCAGTGTCAGAGGCCATAAATACTTTCATTGTGCGCCTGGACATGGTCTCTTTGTCAGGCAGAACATCGTCACGCCAGTAGCGACGACGAAACCGGCTGCGAAGCGTACTTCTGTGGTGCCTGCGACCGCTTCAAGTTCGAGAGGAAGCAGCCTAACTGCCGCCTCAAAAAGGACGAGCATAGCACCAGTCCCGAGGCCATCAGGCATGAGACAGTCGATCTCAAGTGTCCCTCCTAAAAGAGCCTCGGTGTCTAGACCCTCGTTGCAAGCCACTCCTCGTGAAGTAGCTCCCTCGAGACCGAACCGAGCCAGTACTCAGAGCATATCTCGTGCATCGTCACCGCAGAAGTCCATCGCAGAAGAGCTTACAGCAGAGCAAGAAGGAGACAAAGACGAACAGACGGCTGGAGAGAACGGAGAGGACGGAGAGGACGAAGAGGATGGGGGATCCGATTTCGACCAAGCCGCTGCCGAAGTGCCTTCTATGCCACCACCCTCGGAGAGACCGAGAGGGCACACAGCCTCGAGGGACTCAATTAAAGAGCAAGGCAGTATGGCAGCACAAAAGGCTCGCGAGGTAGAGTCATTACAAGTGAAACTGCGGGCCATGGAAAGAAAGCGAATCGAGGATCGGGACAAGATCAAGCAGGTTGACACCTTACGGAGTGAGAACGAGCGCCTCAACAACATCATCAAGACATTACAGACCAAGTTGCGGGCCACAACAGAAGAAAGGAAGGACGCACAGGCCAAGGTCCACGAGATGGAGCAGCAATTACAGTCTGCAGAATCCGAAAGACCGGCCGCACAGCTCGAGTCTGAGCTGGAGCTCGCAACGATTGACAGGGAGATGGCCGAGGAAAAAGCTGATTCCTTACAGCACGAATTTGACATGCTGAAAGCCAGATTCGAAGAGCTGGAACTGGAGACTGACATTCTGAGAGAGGAGAACAAGGAGCTGGCATCGACGATGACTGAAGACGAAAAAGCTGATGTTGGTTGGATGCATCTTGAGCGTGAGCGTGACAGGCTAAGAGAAGCTTTACTGCTGTTGCGAGACCACAAGCAAGAGGTAGAGACCGAGCTGCGCGAAGAAATTGAGCACCTCAGGGACAATCTGAATGAGACCGAAGACGCCGCTACTAAGTACCTAGAGACAGCGGAGCAGTTGCACCGCGTTGAAGACACAAACACGCACCTCAAGGAACAATTGGAAGCCGCAGAGAACCAGGAAGAGGTTATCTCAAACATGATGCTGGAGAGAGACCGACATCTGACACAGATCGAAGACCTTCGTGCGACACTCTCTGACTTGGAAGAGCTCGCTCAGACGAACGAAGATCTCGAGCAACTTTACCTGGACAATGAGAAGGGATTGCTTTCACGACTGGACGAGCAAGAATTAATCATCCAGGATCGAGAGCGAAAGACGGCCGATCAGGATCGTGTAATTGAGGATCTCGAGTTCACGCTGAACAAGTTCCGCTCCGTTGTACAAGGGTTGCAGAGCGATATAGACGAGGCTCGTAGATCGCGAGAAATCTCGGAGCTGCAAGCACATGAAATGAGCTCAAGATCGAGAGCTATCGCGGAGCTGAACCACAGGCTGCAAAACAACGCCGCCAAGTCACAGACCAAGGCCATTGATATCGAGATGGTGAGAGCTCAGGCTGCGCTTCGAGAGCGGCACGTCCAGATTCTATCAATGTTCTTGCCAGAAAGCTTTGATTCAGAGAGAACTCCTATCGCTGCGTTGCTGGCCTTTTCAATGTTAAAGACCAAAGCGGGCATTGTAGCGAATATGCTGGCTGAACGACTACGAGATAGAGCTAGCCTCAGCTCTGGCGAAGAGATCCTTGTAGGGTATCAGGTCATCGAGGCTATGCAGTGGATACACCGGACAGCCGAGCGTTTCGAGGAGTTTATGTCAGCGTGTTCTCCAGCCGAGTTCTCATCTTTTAGCAATGCAGGACAAGAAATCGAGCCTGTAGACCGGGCTGTCACCAATTGGCTAGAGGCTCTGAAGGGTGACGAGTTTGGCGCAGACAGTCCCGATCAATTGAAGCGTGTGCAATGCATTCTGGTCGACATGGCAGAGAAGCTCATCTCCTCCAGCGCACAGAATAACGCAATATATCTGAGGACAGAAGCGCAACTGACCATGACCCATACCGAAGTTGCGGCCTCACTGCTCGACTGGGTAGCCAAGACAGTCAAGAACAAGCTCGGCGAGCCCGACGATAATAATCCCGGATCAACGGACTTTGACAGACAGATTGATCAGCTTAGTACAAGAGCCAGAACGATCAAGTTAGCTTGCAGTAAAGTCGCAAATGAAGTTGAAAAGAAGCGGGCAAAGAATATATGCTTGGTCGAAACCTCCTGGCCGCTATTCACGACAGCGGAAAACCATGCCTCGGCCATCAATGAGCAAATACTGCAGGTTTGTCGGCTTGTCCTCTCGTGGTTCAGTCATGTTGACCATGAGGAACCAATGTCATACGCTGTCCTCTTCGACTCCCTAAATAATGATGTCAACACCTTCTCTACCCTCCTCGACAACATCAAGATTTTACAGGCTCAGGTCGAGGCACTGACGACGAAAGCCCTCGAGCAGAATTCGAACCTGACATTCGAACCACACCCTGCTCCATGGGCGGTACGAGCAAGGGAGGTCAAAGCACAACGCCAGATGTCTAGCGACGTTCAAGAAGAGCTCTCTCAAGCATCGCGCAGAAATCAAGACCTCTCGGCAAGGATAAACGAGAAAGAGCGTGCGATAGAAGAGATGACCATCCGTGCAGAGCTAGCCGAGAAGCGTGTCAAAGAAAACAAGTCGAAGGAAGGACAGGACAAGGCTCTCAAGGACGAGATTGAAACACTCAAAGTGGAGAAAGGCGAACAGGAAACGCAGCTTTCAGTGCTCAAAACGGATCTGATCAGCTTGCAAGAAGAAAACCAGAACAACAAAGCTGAAATCGCAGCGCTGCAAGCTGCAACAGCAGAGCACGCGCCCAATGGTATTCGTTCAGCTTCAACAGCAGGCATCATAGACCCAGCGGCGAACGACCTGTTGTCAGCCCACATCAAAGCACTCCTCGCTGAAGTAGAGAGTTTACAAGCCACGGTGCGCCACCTTCGCTGGGAGAACCACGAGCTCAGCATCCCGATCTCAGAAACCAAATTCCGAGCAGCAGCCGATGCATGGCTGGATCCCGCCAACTTGAAACGGTCGAAGAACAGAACGCAAGATAGGGCAGCGCGCATGGGAACCGAACAAAATGACCAGTCAGATGCACTCCTCAATCTGTCCAAGAGCATGAGCATGAAACCTGTCCGACTAAAGAGTACATGGCACAAAGACGACCAATGGAGAAGTGTCAAGGAGAGCACGAGATGGCAGGTCCTGCGGCAGAAAGAGGAGGTAGAAGGTTGGGACGCGCTCAGGGAGACAGCCGCGAATAGCTTCGTGATTAGAGTTCGGTAAAGGAGGCAGCTATCAGGTATTTGCATACGGTATAGCCTAGGCTAAGCTGCCTGCATGCTAAGAGACATTCTTGATCATGCAATTTGAACAAGATTCGATTCCTTTTCCAAGTGTCCAGCGCATGATGCCCCTGCCAGGTCTTTTCATAGCCTGATCCTGACCTGGTTAGGAGCTTGCAGGTCACAGGCGGCGCGTCCGGGTTGAGGTCAGGGGGTCTGCATGGATTTGGGTATGGACTAGGGAAGACAAGTCATATTGCAAGAAGTCACTTTGGGTGAGTGGCATTGGTAATGAGGTGTGGAAGGATTGATGTAGACACGCACTGTTCATAGAACGAACAAAGGAAAAATGACGGGAAAAAGTCATGTTGTTAGAGAGCGGGTGGGATATGCTGTGCAAGCAAATGCTCGTGTATACATACGCAACATCACCGAACTCTTGGGAGGGCTGAAATTGGCTTTCAACTAAAACTCAATCTAGCTAGCGCATTCACAGCTAGACTTTCGAGCTCAAGAAGTGCCCGACGTGGGCCTCTTCTGAATGGTCGTGGCACGACTAAAAGACACGAGGTCGAACATACAATGTTCGCCTTGCCCCGATGTCTACCAGTCGTACGTGGCTTCCAACGCTCGTTGGGTACGGCTCATGATGTCAATTGTCGCTTTGTTCCGAAGTTAACTCTAGTCGATCCGTCACCTCGTGTATCCTCCTTCCACACGCGCCGTACCACATGCACATCACTCCTCGCTGCGAAGAAAGCCAGCGTCACCACAAGTTGGAAATGGCACGCTTGTCGCAGGGCTTCGAGCGCACCGGCTTATTTGAACACCGGCCATGGTCCCGTACCCGGTAGTGAACCCGGGGTCGACGCGTCTGACGAAGACGCAATTTGGCCTCAGTCTCGACAACAGAATGTCCAGGTAAGTCAGCATTTGCCATCACCATCCACCGCGCACGCAGGATCTTCTTCCTGAGACACATACACAACAAGTGACTGAATTGCATCTTCAGTCTCAAATCACGGCAGTAGATTTCTCAGCCGACCGTATCGAGCAGTATGAGCTGAACAACGATTCTCTGAGGGAGTTCCTTGCCAAGCCAAGGGAGGACTGGGTCACTTGCCGCTGGATCAATGTCAACGGCCTCAGTTGGGACGTTGTCAGGCTGCTCGGTAGCGAAAGAAAGCTCCACAGCCTCGCCCTTGAGGACCTGATGCACACGAGGAACAGGACGAAGGCCGACTGGTACCCTGAGCATGTTTTTGGTAAGTCAGTATCACATCTGAATGCCAGTACCACGCGACAGGTCTGTAGAGCTAGTGGTGGCTGGCAATTACATATCGGCGGATTCTGACGAGCAGACTACAGTTTTGTTGACGCTGCAAAGGCTCATCCGGAACCCATCAGAAAGGTCTGCTGCCTTACCTCGCCAAGCAAATGGACAACCAAAAAGCTATGCAGACAAGCCGGTCCCCGCGGAGTATAGACACAGTATAAAGACACTGCAAGGCTATCGCGACAATTCCGACCCCGAAAGGACGACATATATGGAAAATCACTCGACACTCAACCCCAAAGGCCTTGCTATCTCTGTGGAGCAGGTTTCCATATTCCTTCAGAGTGACAACACGGTCGTATCGTTCTTTGAGCACTCGGCCGATGTCATCGAAGAGCCAATTCTAAGACGTCTGAGATTATCCGAGACTATCCTGCGCACAAGCGGTGATGCCAGCATGATCATGCACACTATAATCGATGGCATTGTAGACCTTGCCATCCCGTGTACGGCAGCATACGAACACAGCATCGCGGAACTGGAGCTCGATGTCTTGATTGACCCAAGCATAAGACATTCCAAAGCTCTGTATGTGCCATTTTCCCGATCAGCCAGAGAAGCGAGCCCTCACTGACCGTACACCACAGCTACATACTCACCTCAGAGCTCGCAATGCTACGCTCCCACATTGCGCCCATCGCCGCCCTCGTGAATGCGCTCCGCCAGCACAGCGCCGTCGCCATTCAGCAATCCACCGACAAACCAGGCCTCTCAGAAACCCCTCCCCCTTTTGCTGAGAAGTTGGGCGCAATCACCATCTCGTCCCTGGCGCACACCTACTTCAGCGACGTCGAAGATCACTGCGTCATGGTCACCGAATCCCTAGACCGAATGCGCAGGTCGGCCGACAGGATGATCTCGCTGATATTCAATATCATGGGCGCCTACCAGAACGAAAGCATGAAGCAGCTGACATTCGTCACGATATTGTTTTTGCCCATGACTTTCTTGGCCGGGTACTTTGGCATGAACTTCGAGGAGTTTCCCGAACTCAAAAATAGCGATGCGTGAGTCTTGCCTTGTCTTGCCGCGGTTGGAATGCACAGCCTGCTGACCTTGGTTTAGATTTTTCTGGTATCTTGCCGTGCCTGGGACCAGTGTCATGGTCCTGATTCTGATGTAAGTTCTGCCCAGACTCACAACGAGCATCGTGCTCTTATGACCAGCTGCCGATACGTCTATTTCTCACCATGTTACGGACTGACTCCTTGTTTCTAGGCGTCAAAGTGTGTGGAGAGCAGTCACACGAGTCTGGCGCCGGCGTGACGCTGCTCGCTCGCGGCAGTCCCGACTGGCAGAGGGAGACAAGTGGTAGCCAGCCCGGACAACGAGCCTCCGGCATTGACACGTCACCAGATGACACACCACGGGGGTGTGGCACACTTTCCGTGGAATACACGGGAGCCGATGTCGACGGCATGGCGAGCCCACTTGCCTACATAAGTCAGGTCCGGTTACGGGTTCTCATTGGTAATGTGTCATTGTTTGAATAATGCGAATGAACCAAACACCTGTGAGTTCAGCGTCTGTCAGAGCTGTTTCAAGGGTTTACTATTGAGACACATTCCCTACTGGCACTAGGCAAAGGATGAAGACCAGAGAACCAGTCGCCGGCTCACAGTTTGACCGCGCGTTCACATCAGCTTAGCAGCCGAAAAAGACGCTTCCAGCGGAGGAAGGCAGGCCGGACCTGAGAAGTCTTCCGGGAAGAATGCGATTTCAAGGCAAGTGCAACCCGATACCACGTTCTGGCAGGATATGTCTACGGCAATATGCTGTCGGTGGGTGAAACAGCACGACATGATCAAGCTGAGCGTTGGGAGAATATTAGCAAATTTGCTGGTGCAAAACAACACCGAAGCCGGGAATCGTTGTACTAGCGTGCTCATTAAAGATGAAACCAACAACGACTGGGAAGACCGGGACTTATGTAGATTCATTATGAAATGTATGTACGTAACCTTTATCCGTGCAATCGTAGGTCGTAATGAATGATAAAACGCGATCGTGATTCGTTGGTACAGATAGATAATGGCAGCGCCAAAGCCGGTAATTTCAACAGATAGTCGTCGTCGGAATTATCGCATCTCGACGATGGGGCATTGCATTCGGTCCTGGAGATTTAGACGGAACTCGAATATACCCTGCTCAGAGCCCGCGAATCTGAAAAGTATATTAGTGTTTGCGTCGAAGGAGAAAAGACGAAAACTCACAATCTCAGACCATCTGGACTCCAGCCGATACCTGCCGTCCCAACACCGCTCTCACGAATGATGTCCTCGAGAGAAGAAGTACCGCCATTCTGGGTCTGCGACGGTACCTGCCCAGTGAGTAAACGGTGTGCGGCAGCTGGGGCCCAGTTTCCGTTTCCATCGGCACTGTTTCTCATCATCATGATTCGTGCCAACCTAAGGTCGTTATCTGTGACTCGATTGGCGAGCTCTGAGATCCGCGGTATCGTTACGCGGTTGCTGCTTAGGCCCATTTCTGCATGTGTGCGTTGCCGTAGACGCCGAGAGTTGGGTGAAAGACTAGATAAATTATCGAACGACTCCAAGAGGCGACGGGCATTTGAGTTGTTGCCGCCTGATGCCGGTGTGAGTATAGGTAAGATTCGGGAGGCGAGGATTGGAGACTCTTCCTGGCCGTGTAGTCGATGCCGCGCTCGATTTGACTCAACATTGCTTTGTATCGAAGCAAGCTCGACCCGCGATTCTGCCCTACGGACTTGGTGCTCAAGATCTGCTATACGTTGTGCTCGAGCACGTCGATCGTCTTCCATGGTTTGCACACGAAGCTGTGCCTCGTAGGGAGTCATCCCAGGTTGGTAGAGAGAACTAGGCGGGTCCGATATCTGAGTGGAAGGACTGTTGGATTGGCCTTGGACTGCTCTATAACGTTGTAGAAGTGAGTCACGTTCGTCCATGAGTTGGTTCACTCTTCTAGACATGTTTCTGATCTCGTCCTCCAGCACTTCAGACCGTCGCTGACCGTGATCCCGCTCGCTGTGTAGCCGGCGATGCAGCAGCATCTCGAGCGAAGGTGACATTTCGCCTTCTCCCACGTGTTCAGGCTGGGGCTCTTGCTGACGAGCCTCTAACAGACGTTCTCGTGCTTCAAGTTCCGATCTCAAAAGCGTCGACAATCGTCGCTCATCATCTAGCTGTCTTTCTAGACGATTGGCAAGCTGTCTCTCAGCATAGATAGCATTTTCAATATGGAGCAGGCTAGGAGGCGGCTCTGGGGCGCCCGCCAGATTGCGCCTCGCTACCAACGAAGCCTCTATCACATGCCACGGATCGGAAGGGGGTATGTTGTACGGCGTCGGCTGGCTTGAGCCGGAACCGGATGTTGATGTTAAGTCATTGGGAGTCATGAGGGCCGGTAAGCCATCATCAGATATAGGACCAGGCGAAGCTGTCATGGCCATGCGTGCACTTTCGTCGACTGCTAGATGCTGTGAAGGCTGCGATTCCGACAGTACAACAGAGTCTCGCCTCTGAGGCCCATGAGAAGTGACTAGTCTAGCGCTAGGATTCAATAGCTGGACGTCGTATTCCCTACTCGAGTCTGACTGCGATGCAGACGGTCGCATCCTAGGTTGTGTTGAAGTGTAACTGATACTGTAAGGCTCTGGAGCGTTGTCGATTTGGTCGATCGTGGTCTCCAGGGCTTGTATGACGGAACGCTCTCTGTCCGAAAGTGTATGTGCTTGGTCCGGGACAAGGTGTTCGGTACTTGTTTGACTGCGCTGACCATCGTTGAAAGACCTGGCGCCCAAGGGCGGGTGGCCTCTTAGAGCTTGCATCCTTTGCTGATGCTGTCGGCGAAGTCTTTCTTTGACATCCAGGCTTTGCCAATCAGGTGGCGTAACGTCTTTGACGTCTACCTTGGTGGTGGCCTCTTTTCTCAACTCGATGTGTTGCCGGCGGCGAAATCCTTGGCGTATATCTGCCACACCTATTCTCCCATGGTCCTCTGTCCAAGCTAGGACAGCCCAGTGTGCGGGCGAAAAGGCCATCGACCTTACACAGCCCCAGAGAGAAGCTCTTGAAGAGTTGAAGGTGCACAAAATGGCATCCTCTGCTGGATCGACCTCTTTTGTAACGGCGTCCATATCGAAGACGGTAATTGCGCCACCTTGAGAAGAGACAGCGCAGAGGCGACCGTCGGGGGAGAAGGCCACAGCAAAGCTGAAATCCTCGGGCTGAGCTATCCCTTTTGGAGTGTCTGGTGCTAACAGGGGTTGCCAGTCATAGTTGGGATATTGCCAAGGGGTTGATTGCGGGCTTGAGTCGTCCTCGTCCTCAAGGATGCGCTTCATAAAGTAGACCTTGTTTTCATCGCCTACTGCTGCCATTATGGTTGAGTCTGGCGATAGAACGGCGTAGTTCATTGGCTGTGGATGCTCGATGGTGGCAAGGACCTCCCTCCGAGTCAAAGAATAGATTGTTACCGTATGATCATTGTTGCTGATGAGTACTACAACCTCTTCCTTGTGTTCATCGAGTTCCGGTTTGAGCAATTGTACCGTCATGGCGTTGACAATCTCTTTCCCCAGCATCTCGACCAACAGTTCATGGCAAAAAGTGCCTGGCTGGCCATCGTTCTCACCGACGTGGATGAATGCGCAGTCTCCCTTGGTCTCCCCTCCCACACACACCCAGCCATGTGCTGCAGTCAGACATCTCGCTTCGAAGGGTACGGTGACAAGGACGAAGCGCTCCTTGGTCGCAAGGTCGAGGACGTAGATGTCGTACCTGTTCACGTAGAAGATCTTGTCACTGTAGACGGTGCTGATAAAGTTCCGCAGCTGATGATGCGGGACTTCGATCTCCGCAGGATAGAACTTGTCTGGGTAGGCGATCGTACTAGTCGACTGCAGGAACAAGGGCTCGACCGTCATGGCGGGATGGATTCGATCCTTCTCAACATTGGGATGCAATCTTGTCCCGCATTGAGACGAAGCCTGTCCCTGTGGTGGTCAAGACGCGTTCGGTCCTGGGTCAAGATGAGTTTGGTCCAGGTGCACTTGCGTATGTGGCTTTAGAAGGACTGTATGGGGAAGGGTACCCTCGTCCTCATCTCACGGCACCGACTGAGGCACAGAAGTACAATGGCCCCAGTGACATCGGCTCATGCTGCCACCAGATCGACGTCACAATGCTCGTCTCAGAAAGCTGGAGCTACGGTGACTCCATCGGCCAACAACGCAGAGGTTAGCTCAACACAGCGTGTGACACCAGCGCTCTCCGCTCATTGTTGAATGCAGTACGGCAACGACTACAGATGTGAGAAAATCTGACATAGAGTAACAGTGTTATATTTCCATGAGATCCAAGTAAATTCGTCATTGATGTATGGGAGCTTGTGCCTTTCCCCATTGTCCCGCCCAGAACGCCGCGCTTAATCCCTCAACATTGGTACACGTATTTGGCGGTCAGGCCATAAAATTCCACCAACTACAGGGACATGACCCTATGACTAATCGGCGTGCTGGGCGACCTCTGATGTGGTCTATGCTTGATCACCATTTGAAGCTCTCTTAGCATGTTTGTCGTAGTGTCAGCCTTCTCTTGCATTGTTGCTCTCTTCCTCCGCTCTTCATTCATCTTTGCAATCTTCTCTTCCCGTGTCATTCCACCTGAGATCGACATGCGCTTTCGAGACATTGGCTTGGATATTGCTTCGAAGACTTCTTCGTCAAATAGTGTGGCGTCGGAGGATCTCGAAGAACGATTATCACCGCTGAGGAGTCGGAGCGCTTCAGCAGGTCCCCCATCGACGACTGTGAATCCGCCCGAGCTTGGGCAAGGTGACATGGGCGTCCGGGGGCTGAGGCTTCCAGGCTGTGACCGTTGGTCAGTGGCAACACTGAGCAGCATTGCTTTACTGCCTCGCTCCCAGTCGTATTGTAAGGCTCGAATGTCTGACCCGAGTGTTTCATAATGCTTACTTAGTGCCGCTAGAACGACTGGTTCGTCCGTGTTTGCTGATTCGAGGCCGGATATCTCCTCTCGCAGGACATGGATCTTGGCGTTCAGTGCGCGTATGCCGTGAGCAATGTCCTCAAATCGACGTCTTTGTATCCGGTATTGCGGAGAGTGAGCTTGACCTTCTGCTGCAGAACTATCTGAACCGTTCGAGTCCGTTCGAGATAGTCTCTGCTCGGACTCCAGCCCAAATTCTTCCTCCTGCAGGTGTGTGCTCAGAGTTTGCTGCCGCGCCCACGTCTCTTCTTCAATCTCTCGTAAGATCAACTGCACTGAACGCCATTGACGCACTCGTCGCCAGCCATTGGAAGTCCTCAGGGCAAGGAGATCACACAAGAAAACCTTTCTTGCCACCGCGTGCAAGCGAAGGGCAAACCTCAACTCCCTGAGTGCCAAATTGCCCTCTGCTGATGATTCGTTGGCCACTCTAATGGCGTCTGAATATTCGATCAAGGAGATTTCGTATATGTCATGATACCGTTGTAGGTCTTGTTGGGACACGAATGATTGCAGGACAAGATGGCTCTCCACGTACATAGTGATAAGTACCGTCAGGCTCTGGATCAGGCCTGCTCGTAGATTCTGACATCGGCGGACGGCTTTCTTGTCCTCCAAGCGGCTCACCGGAGGCATAGGTGTGCTCAAGTCATAGCCGCGAGCGACCAGTTCGACCTCTTGTATGAAGCGTAGTGTCCGACCCGCAGTCGTGTCGAAAGTGTGAGAATCGTTGACAAGCCGCGTCAGACTGGTTGCGGCCGCCTTTTGAACATACTTGGCGTATCGTCGTCTCAAGAATAGCAGGAGAGCACCTCCCAAGCAGAAGGCAGCCACGCAATATGTGCATAGCTCAACCCATGATAGAGACCTGACGATCGTGCTTCTTCGTGACCCCAGCCATTTCAGGATCCCGGCTGCTACAAAGGACAGTACCGCGGTCGCGACGGCGCCCTGTAGCAAGCTATTGTCCCGTTCTTTTGGCTCATGCTCGATAGGTCGTGGAGGGGCCTCGTCGGAAAGCAGTTGCGACGCGACGATGATGTACCGAAACTGCTCGAGGATCTGTTCGCTGGACACGTGCTGTATGCTCGTCGCGCTGCTTCGTATGCTGCGTAACCTGTCTTTGAGGTTGGGCAGACCGTGGGGAGCAAATGACGGTGGAGGCGTGCTTTCTCGGGGAATCTCGACTGGCACTGCTTGTCCTTCTAGATATTCGGCCAGCGGAGAGTCTTCATAAACCAGTGCGTCCATAGCATTATCTTTGATTTGGCACAGCAGGTTGGATAGTAGACACGAAGACCAAGAGACACAACGCAGGAATGATGTACATTGGCTTCGTCTCGGACATTGGGCCTTCTTGCATGCGACTTCACTTTCCTTGGACACGTTGCAAGTGTGGAGGGTGGAGGAAGCCAATTTGCGCGGCTCGGGGATTAGGGCCGCAGCCAGGCGAGCGGCACCCTAACACAATCTTATTTCTTTAGCTTGGACTTCTGACCAAGATCAGGGGATTTCCTGAACCGAGGACCATTCCACTGAACAGCAATTCCTTCTTTGTAGGTCACGGATGTCAGATGCCTGCTCGACATGCACAACAAAGGAGAAGGCATCGAGTTGGCAGCTGCGGCTCAGGACGACCTACGTCACAGAGTAACTGAACTGGGCAACCGTGCATGGGAACATAGACCCAACAAGGAACACAACTGATACGGAGATTATCGAACCAATCCTCCACTTTGTCTCAATTACAGCAATGCCATCCAGGTTCTCTGTTCTCGATGACTGCCCCTGCATCTCTGAAAGGAGGACTCTTCGCTCACTGCAGTGCAAGCAGTCCTGTCTTTCAGTGAGAGACTATGGCGTTTTTGCACAAGAAGAGCAGAAGCGACGACCTCGATAAACTCTCTGACCCTCACTACAAGTCACAGAAATAAACACTTACAAAATCGCATGCGAATCAGTAATTTGGCTCAGAATGGGTGATGTTGATACAACTTGGTGCCCAGCATGGAACTGTGTCTCTTACTTGTCTTAAATATTCAGGGGGGCGCCGATCCCTGGGGCTAAACCCTATACCGGGCCTATGTCGTATTGGTTTTGTATTACCAATGCTATACCTTTCAGGCTGATTTCTACCAGCAAGAAGGCCCCTATTTATCATAGTCTACTCCTGCTACCTGTACGAACAGAAACGACTTTCGCGCGCCATCGCCACCTCTCATGAATGTAGGCATTTGGAAGTAATGAAAAGCTTAGCGGGCGTCAACCGATTAACGACCGCAGGTGTGGTCTAGAAGCCCGATCCTCATCCCTTTCCTTTGCTTGATGTATCGACACCTTTCTAGCCAGCGGTTGGTGGTGGTTGAATACTTATGGCAACTCGCATTGAGGCAGCGTGTTTTATCGCACACCTTCAACCCTACAGATATCTCACATGTCTTGAAGCTCTTGCGAAGTGCCTGTCCTGCAAGCACCTCAAAGGATATCGGTCAGCAAGCACCTGTTGCTCTTCGATGCCCACGTTTTGAACCGGGCACTATTGTTTGCCTATTCAACACTCTTCCACTGCTTTGACTCTGACTGACAATGTCCAGACTCAGCCCTTATTGGAAGCCTAGGTTGCCTCGCTGTTCGAGTGTCAGCTTGCTGAACAGGGGCGCGTTTGCTTTACTAACGCCAACTGAATCGTGCTCTATTTACCAGCTTCGCGCCATTTGTGAAAGCTGGCTGTGGCAATCCGTGGCAAAGTCACTCATACAATCATCCACCACTGCTTAAGTTCAAGTGAAGCTCACAAAGAATGTTTTCCTGTTCTCTATGTCAGCCTTCTCGTCCAGTCGCAACGCTCACCATACAGGTCGCATTAATCATCCTGGAACGGTTCTCAAATGGCCAAACACGTCGAACAGACCGAGACAAAAGATACAGCACGCTTGCAGAAGATACCCGACAGCCACACGCAAGGGCCAGATCGTGAAGACAATGGCAGAGCATACGGCGACTTCTTCATGCGGCTACAGATCAAGCCTGAGTCGCATGAGAGTTTCTTCCACTCCAATCTCAAGCCGTTTCGTAACAAGGACGCGAGACTGAAGCTGCTTGCCAAAGGCGACGAGGAATCGCTACAACAACTCTCAGAAACGTATCTAACAGCCCTTGGAAAAATCGTGTGGGCCAAAGAACGGGGCTGGCTGTTGGGGGAAGACGACTTGCCTCCAGCCGAGGAGCCTCTTCGGTACATACTGCCCAAAGATCGCAAACCTGGCGACCACGACCGGTCAGGACGCTTCCCTCTGAGCTGAAAAATCGCTAAACTTGTCTAGATTCTACGCAATCCTCGCGCCCCTCTGGGAATGTATGCGCAACAACATCTTCGAGGTCAAGCCTGCAGCCCCGCGAAAGAGAGGACTCGTCCAGGTAACCAAGCCAGCGAAGAGAGCCAGAAAGCCGGTACCGCAAGCTGACAGCTCGTCCTCTACACACAGCCGAGCGGTTCTCTCCCCTGAGACGGCATCGCCACAGCAATGGTCACAAGACATGCTGGAGGACGCCATACAAGACATCATCTCGAAAATGGAAGAAGCACGCCGAAACAGCCAACCAGACGTGTTCTCCCGAATCTGGCAAGCACAAATGGCCAGGTTGATCGAATACGAGCAGTACGAGAAACAAGAAGCAGAAATCCAGTCCTCCACACACGGCGGGTCAACCATGCAAAATGGTGATCAGTCAGACGCACCGAGCAGCACATCCCCGCAAGCGACGGACGACGAAGACGCGACCATGGTCGACGCAGTCACAGACGCAGAAGCCAGCATCAACAGCGATTCCGTCGACTCGCTACAAGCAGACCACCCCACATCGTCACCGCACAAGAGCATCCCCCAAACAGGCAGCACGCGAACGAGTCACAGCATAAATGTACCTCTTCACCCACACGTCCCACAGCCCCCTCCACCATCCGTCTCAACAACAACAGCAACACCCCACCTCGCACCATCCCTGCCCCAGGTCCTATCAGCCTACATCACGCCCTTCTCCCTTCTCCCTTCCGCACCACCACCCACCGATCCCGCCAGCAGCCAGCCCTACCTATGGCCCGACGCCCCCTGCCACAGCACATCCTACCTCGCCTTCAAACGCGGCATACGTCTGCGGGCCGGTGTGCCCGACCACATCAGCGACGAGAAGCTCGGCTTCGTGCTCGCATATGGGTGGAACGATTCGTGCAGGGCCGTGATGGGCGAGGGGGACTGGGAACACGGGGTCGTGGAGGATTTGAGATGGGGAGCGAGGAGGGGCGTCACGGTTTGGAGGGTCAGAGTTTGTTGTGTTGCGAAGTGAGGTGGGTAGACGAGATATGTGATGGGGGAGGGTAGAATAGTCAACGTCCTTGAGAGGAAGTTTACAAAATTACGGTCTTGCATGCGTTCCCGTCATCGGTTCGAATTGATTGCCTGAACCGGCCAGCCAGTTTCTATGACCCATTCTTACTACAAGGGACTTTGTCCAACGCTCTCACTCAACCCACCTGAATAACCACAATCAATCCCAGCAAACTCAGCAAGCTACAGCCCGCAACACTATACAGACACTTCATCCTCAGCACCAGCCTCCTCTTCCTATCGTCCCTGTTGCCCGCGACGTCCAAATCCCACTGCATGCTAAAGTAGCCCACCAACAACAACAAGCACGTCATGATCCATATGGGCAGACACCGGCTCAGGTTCTCGAGGGTGGGGACCAAGGCGCCCGTGAGCCGGAAGACCTGCGTCGCGGTGTAGGAGAGGCTGATGGAGAGCGAAGTCAGGCGGATGAGGGTTGCGGGGGGTGAGTAGGTGGCGAGCCAGCGGGACATGAGGGATGAGAAGAGGAGGTGGGAGAGGTACGACGCTTCCAGAGCCTGTGATTTGTTAGAAATAGTGATTTGTTCTGTCCAGTAGGACGTGGCGGAATGGGCTTGCGCAGAGGAGGCATGTGTCATGGTGCGTTGTGTAACGTACCCAGAGGAACGAGAGCGCGACTTGCACGAGCTGGAGACGGTGGATTAAAGTTGTGTCGACATTGGCAATGTCATGCGCGCCCCGTCCGTCTGGTCTGGCGTCTGGAGTGTGCCAGAGACGGTAGATCTGAAGACAAGCCTGCGCTGCCCAGACGAGAGCGAAGATGGTCGAGAAGGAGCGACAGATGATCAAGGGGATGTAGTAGTGTTGGTTCACTCCTAAGAGCACGGCGACGCGTGGGTATCGTGCACTTTTCTTGATTGTTTTGGGTTCTTCATCTTGACGTTCTGAGTGGGATGTTTGTGATCCAGTCTGCTGAACCAGTCTGCTGCGAACACATGCCTCGCAAGATGGTGTAGGTTCGGGAGAAGCCAGCGAGTAGTTGTTCGTCGGCTATACCGGCCGCACCGGTTGGTGGTGTAAAGCGTGACTGGGGAAAGAAGTCCAACAGCGAGGGAAGACGTAATTCGGGCGGTACCTGAATGGTTACAGCTTCGCGGAATGGAATATGTAGGATGATGTTATTACCCCGGATTTAGGGCTCTTAGTGTGGGTGGGACTCGCCGGACGCACTGGGAAGTGGGACAAGTCATGTGCAATTCTTGGTACAAAAGAACGATTGACTAGAGCAAGCACAGATGACGTGGGTAGTCAGAGAAGCCAAATCAGCTGGGCAGGAAATTATGCATTGGTCGAATAGTATGACCGTAGCACAGCTATTGCATGCTTGGTAAAGAAGGGCTGTGTAATGCCCAGCAAGCATAAGCAAGGCAGCTGCCTCCTTGGTCCTTCGCCCAGGGCGCATCGATTTCACGCGAAAAGGAATACGCATTCCTGCCCGAGAAAACTCCTCCATAGTCAATATCCGTCTATCAATATCAGGGGTATCTTAGAACGCCTCCAGCACATCATCCCGAAAGTGCTATACCATGCATGAGTCATCTGCTCGTAACAGTCATGAAAGTCGTGGGCAAGAAGAAATCGTAAAGGAGAATAGAGGCCGTGGCCAGACGACAACTTCTATCTGTCTTCCATGTCCGAGCATGATAGCTGGGGATACAGGCTGAAGTGTCTAGAAACCGTGGACCTGGTCTCGAGGTTAGCGGACGCGCGCGAGGGTGCAGATGCCGAGCGGGGCTCACCTTGATGGTTTTGGCGTCCAACTCGAGGCCGTCTTTGGCGACGAGGAATTCTTGAACGTCTTTTCGTTGATCGCCTTGAAGTTGAATGACTTCTCCCATCTCACTATCGGCTACGATGGTACCATTGCAGGCAAACTTCTTCTTGATCACCTTGAGGATCTTCTTTTGGTCGAACTTCTTAGGTAGACCTTGGACTGTAGTCAATGTCTTACGACCATTTCGTTGTTGGATTCGGATATGGATGTAATCCTGGCCCTGCTTCTTCTGGGCTACACCCTGATCGTCGTCAGCCTCCGCGAAGGGGTCTAAGTTGCTCGTTAGTACTGGTCCAATCGAGCAGAAGCTTAAATTCTTGGGTGATGACCAGCCAAATGGCAGAAGACCACGGCGTCGCGACTCGACAGTGCGAATTGTTTCGTAGTCGTCGCGGGCCAAAGGGGACGGTCATGTTGTGGCGAGTCGGGCTGAAAAGAGGGGGCGCTTACCAAAGGATTTGAGGTTTTCGATAGTTGACATAAACTCGTTTGTTGTGGGTAACGGTTTGGTTGGGTATGTACTCGTAGACTTGTCGGTGGATAGAGTATTCCTCGAGTTATATGGTGGTGAGCTGAGTGGAGAGTGTGGTAGAAGATGTGTTGTTAGAGAAGAAAGGGAAGAGGTCGCAGGTGCGGTTGTGTTTAAGAAGGACAAGCCACTGACACGCCCGCACTAAATTTCTCTCACTTGGGCTTAGCACGAACCGCCAACGCCACTCAGCCAGGTGCTACGGTGACGATCAGTTGAAATTCACGCACAAGCAGATCACGTGCATGAGGTCCAGATCTGGATTCAACCCTGATTGGCAGTTATGCTAGTCAGAGGATTCAGGAAAGCTCTACTACTATGGCGCAGTTGATGAACGTCGTGACTCGCATCCCCTCTCTAGAACAACAGAGGTGTTGGCGTTGAGAGGACTTGAGCCTGCTCAGTAAGTCAGTGTCCCATCGAGCACCATGCGAACTGCTCCCACTGCGGCCCGCACGTCCTTCTCCGCGACAGCCTTTTTGATGGTAGGCCGAGCAGTGTATGGCCAGCACTAGGAGGGTGGCATTGGCGGCGGTGCTCCAGTGCCCGTGGCCCCCATTCGGAAGGGTGGTTGGGGAGGCATGAATAGTGGCATGTAGGTCTGACGCTGTTAGCATACACAGGCTCCGCGGATCGAGCACTCGTTGGACTCACAACACCAAGCGCAAGGACTGTATTCATGTCAGCCATGCTCATTCGCAGTTAGAAGGAGCACTTACACGACATGCCAAAAGACAGGTAGCCTGGAGTGGCACTGGCGTTCCGCTGTGATGGCGACTCGCTGATCCAGTTGAGCAAGGATATTATCATGGCGACCCTAGACTTGGTTAGTGTTGTCCGTAACATGTCTGGACGAGTGGTCTTACCATCCAATCATTCTGTACGAATGTAGGTCAGTCAGCTGTTCTCTACCTAGGTTGGCATTCTTACTTGTTTCTCGTGAACATCTGGATATGTCAGTCAGCGCGCGATACTCGTCGAACGATCAGACTTACTGCTGCCATGGGTAGAGTGCTTGTCAACGTAGACCCAATCTCACCAGCTTTGTCCTCCTTGGGCTCGACATACGGGATGACTGGGACGGTCAGTCACTGCGAATCACCGAGTTGTTACTCGCATACCGAGGTCAGCCCTTCTCATATCCTTTTTCGAAGACATGTTGTCGTCCCTAAAGGTCCAGAAATTGTAGTAGTGAGAGAAGAACGCCGGGATGATACGATGATATGTGCTCGAGAGAAGGCTGGTAGTCGGCTTGCTCACACTAACGCTCGGGTGAAGCAGAAGCTCTGCCGACGCTAAAACGATCGACGACCCAACGGGGAAACGTAGTAGGTAGTAAAGTGCATTGCACATTCACCTTGGATCCTGTCGCATCGAGGTCCTCGAGGCCACTCGCATTCGCATCCTACCTCTCCCCTTGGAAATTGTCAGTCTGCACCAGCATGGCAGGCAAGCAGATCTTCCCAAGCACGCTGCGGCGGACGACCGAGGCACTGTCGAAGCAGCAATGCCGAACCTTCTCGTCGACTTCATCAATCAAGTCGAGTGAAATGAGACGGCAGGTCGGACAGCAGATGAGGGCTCAGCGAAGCTTGCAGTCTCAAATGTCCAAAATGTCAGGGAGCGACATCCCCTCCGACTTTGGCCTGCTGCCCGAAACCCTGTTGAAACCGGAAGCGAAAGACCTGCCCTCCTGGTTCTCGAAAGACTACAGAAAGAGGTTACGCATAGCATGGAAAGCCTTCGTACAAACGCCCGTGGATCTAGTCAGGTATGAGACCCGACTCTGGGCTCCCGTCACAGCAGCAGTCCAACTAACGCTCCCAGATTCTTCTACATGACCTGGTGGATGGCGGAGAAAGACCCCCGAACCGGCACCAAGCTCAAAACCCCCCTTCTCCTGCGCGACCGCTACCACATCGCCCGCGACCTCCACAGACGCCTCTATACCGCCATCGCAGAGGGTGACCGCGACACCATCGAGAAGATCGCCTGCACAGGCCTGAGGCGTGAATTGAAGATAAGACTCGACCACCGTAAAGCGATGCAAGCACCCCCCGAGCGCTGGAGCATCAAATACAAGGGTCTCCTCCCTGCTGTAGGCCGCGTTGGGGACAAGATGCCCTGGGTGCTGCAAGCCTTCGTCCCCCCGTTCCTCAAGTCGACGCAGATCATGGCGGACCGCTACGCGCCGCTACCCGTCGGCGAAAACGCCTCGGTAAGACAGGTGTTCGCGCGGATCAGGAGTACTCAGACGCTTAGCCGCGATGGAGGGAAAGAAGTGAAAGTGGTAGAGAGGAACGAGATCGTGGTGATCCAGCATATGAAGGTCAATGGAGTGGAGGACGATTGGATGATTTGGGGCACGACGGAACCGACTCGGGGCGAGAAGTTGGACGAGTTGCTTGACTCGGCGGACCGCAGTGGTCGCCAGACGTTTGCCTCTCGCATCCAGGACACGATGATGGGGCTGTCGCAGAAGCAGGGCCAGAATCCAGGAACGTAAGGTCAGACGACAGTCAGCACCCAAGGGACAACCTTGCCATGTACGGGTAAAGTGCATTCCTGCGTACATGTATGTACAATATACCTCAGCGATTACGCCTGAGCACGTACTGGTCCAGTCTGGCGGAAGGGGGCAAGACAACCAATGCGTGTCATGTTTAAAGAGCCTACAGCACATCCAAAACGTACGATGCATTTCGACCATGACAAGACTGATCCCATGAACTGAGTACATACTCCCTACCCTACCCTGCTCTACCCTACCCACCCACCTCACAAACCCCAACCCCAGATTCAACACAACCCCAATCACAACCGCAATCTTCCGGCGCGGACTGAATATGCCCTCCTCGCGCACCCCCCAGATCAGACACCCAACAGGCCAAAAGAACCCCACCGTCGTGCCCCAGATCATGTCGTCCAGCGCGCCCCGTCCCGCGTCCGCATCCATGTCTGCCGTGCCCGCGCCCACGCCGTCCGCTGCGTCGAGCGAGAGCGATGTGCCCGCGGGATCCGAGTTGTCGAGCCACTGGTCCTCCATGCCGCGCAGGGTCGAGGGCGAGGGCATCGTGTCGGGCGTGTGCGTGTGTGCTTGGATGGAGAGGAACTGTTGGCGGAGCGAGAGGATTTCGGCGGGCGAGAAGCCGGCGCTTAGGAGGCGGTCGAAGCCGCGGGGGGCGGGCGTGGTATTCGTGGTGGCAGTGGTTGCATCTTGAGACGTGTCGGTGTCTGGTCGTGGTGTGTCTCGTCCTGCGGATTGTGGTTGTGTAGATGCTAGACGGGCCTCTGTTGCGATGTCTTCGGGCGAGAGCGTCACGTCGCCGATGCTGCAGTGGATGTAGACTCGCGCGGCTGGCTGGGTGGGAGGGTCGCGCACGGGTTGTTTGCCTTTGTCTCTGCCATTGCCCTGTGCTCTTGTGGTGGCATTCTCAGGCCCGGAATCGTAGGGCCCCGGTGTTGCAACACGACTTGGTGGCCGTGTCACGAGTCGCTTGAGACTGGATGAGAGAGGTGTGGCATCGTCGAGCGCTTTGCCTGCGTAGATGAGTCGGATGCGCTTGGTCTGTAGGTCTTCTGGTAGAGAGTCGCGGATGCGCTGTTTCACGGTGGCTGTGGTTGGGTCATTGTGTGACGGAATGGAGACTTGGAGATCTGGTAAGGAGGCAGAGAAGCGGACTGTGATCTCGAATGTGTATGCGCCGTCATTGTCTGGGTATGTATCGGGACCTCGCTGCTTTGAGGACACGCTCAGGTTGGACATGGACGTGGTCCCGATGGGGTCATGGCGATCAGGAGAGCGGGCTCGCTGTCCTGAGCCCAGTATATCCTGAGTTAACCTAAGACGGACTCAGATCAAGTTCATGGACTCAGATCAAGGTCATGGACTCATGGTGCAGCGAGCGTCGATGCAATGGGGCTCCTCCGACAGATTTCGCCAAGGCCAAAGCTCTCCGACTACTACTCAACTTCACTTCATGTTTCGTCCATTGATCCTTCCACTGAAACTACACATAGTCGACAACGAGCCTTTCAGTCCACTGACTCGAGTACGACCAGCGGTAGCACCATCACTAGGCCGGCGGACTCATCCACAATGGCCTTGCCCCTGCGTAGAGACGATCGTGATTGTATGGCAAGTGAAAGGACATGGTGATTGCGGGAGTGAATCGCCAATGTGCACACAAGCAATCAATTCCTACCGCATTGAAGTGTCAATGATACCTAGCGATGCAGACGTTCGCAGTGAAGGTCGATCTGAGCAAGCCTTACCAACTGCTTCTTTCACTTGCACCTGACAATTCCTTCCTTCCCTACGTTCGAGCCTTTGCGTTTATTTACTCAGAAGATCGTTCTATCATCTTTCTACTGACATAAATCGATCTTGTCTGAATCATTCCGATACCACGTATTGTGCCATGGAGTCGGTACAGATGGCCTTTGTTACCCCCCGGAAGGCACAAAATTCCTCATCTCCGATGCGACTACCTATCGAGCTGCGACTCATGATTCTCGAGAACATCTTGGTCTACCCCGCGGGCATCATCGATACCTATAGACACGTCTGTGGGGAGAGTAAACGGCATCCCGGGGGCCCCCAGAGGATTCAGGCGTACTTGAAGCATCTTCAAGGTAGCGGGCAACTTCTGCGAACCTGCCAGCAGCTCTTCATCGAGGGTCATTCCCAGTTGTACGAGAAAACCACGCTGCAGATTCACATACAAGGCGACAATCTTATAATCATGGATGTTGAACTTTATCTGGGAGAATTAGAAGCACAAGAAAGTGTTCAGCTGGACCTGCTTGAAATGGCCCACTCCACAGTAGAGTCCTTCAAAAATACAGTCAAGGATGAACCGATCCAAGGCAGCAGAAAAACCATTCGAATGTATCCAACTTTGAGGAAGTTCAAACATTTCAACGTCAACGTTGACTATGAAGACCAGGAAGAGGTCTTCGTCGCATGTCGGGTGCTGCGCCATCTACTACACGACAAGCACGCCACCTTCACACCTGAACCTCAATGGCTTACCAACCGCAATGCAACAGACTTCCTCGAGGCTTGCGCAGTTCTACGATGTCAATCTTTCACTTTCAACAAGTTCAACGACATTGAGCATATCAGAACCGCTATCACTAGTTCGACCCCTGTTCATGATACATTCCCCTTGTGGCTCAACTTTAATTGTCACTTCTTTCCTATGCTTTATGCCCATGTCGGCAACTATGGCGGCTTTTTTGCTAAAGAAAAAGAAGACTTCTCGATCCTTAAAGAGCATATGCTGAACTATGATATGGACGCCTGCGTTAGACAACAGCAACTCTTGATGGAGCGAGCAGTCGAGTGGATCGAGGAATGGGCGGAGGACCAAATAAACCGTCTTGAAGCAGCAGTGACCCAGGTCAAGAAAGAGAGAGACAATTTCAGCAGAGACATCGTCGGTGGTCTGAGGTCCAACACACTGTATCCCCGTCTCGAGAAAATCCAGTAGGGTATGCTTTACGGAGGTGCTATCGGTGACATGGAGTACAACTCTAGAACGACATATTCGTCAAGATCGCAGAATGTTTCGGTGCTGACTTGAATACCGAAAGATGAGGACGCAAGGGAGCGGTTCTCGAAGACTGGAGTGACGAAGTCATATGCCACAAGGAGTGGAGGAGGCACAATAATTACTGAGCAGACATGAGATATCATACTCAATGCTCATCCGTTGATACCACTACAGACAAGCTCCAACCCCATTCCCCTTCGCAGCCTCGTCCGCACCACTCTTCACCTGCCCCTTGGCCTCCAAATCCTTCCACCTCTGGAACAACTGCAAAAACACCTCGGGCTCCTGCGCCCCACTGACCTCCCACGTGTCCATCAGCACATAATTCGGCACCCCACTAACCCCGTTCATCCTCTGCTCCTCGGCCAACTTATCCACCGTCTCTCCATCGCGACCACTCTCAAGATAACTCCTAATCTCGTCCGCACTGCCCAAGCCGCTCTCCACGCCCACCTCGACCAACACCTCCAGCTGCGTAATATCCACCTCACGCTCATAGTACCGCCTCCACAGGCCCAACATGACGTTATTCTGCCCTTCCTCGCCCCCGTGCGTCTGCCCGTAATACACCAGCCGGTGACCGTTGCGACTGACGCCCGTGTTCCCGCCGAAACTGAAGTGGAGCCCATCGGCCGCGGCCGCGGCGACGATACGGTCCTCGATCTGGCGGCCGCGCTCGGCGCCGAACTTGGCCGCGTAGTAGTCGCGCTTGTTGACGGATTTGACGGGGAACGCCGGCGCGTCCGCGGCCTGCAGCTGCGGCGGCGGGTTGAGGTAGAACGGGAGGTATTGCAGGTGGAACGTGTCGGCCGGGTGCTTCTCTTTGTGCGCGGCCATGGCGCGGCTGAGCCGCGTGTGCCCGATGTAGCACCAGGGGCAGACGATGTCGGAGGTCACGAGGATGGGGTAGTGTGTCATCTTGGTGGGTGAGATGGTGAAGTGTCTTGGTGGGAAGGGCGTGGTTGGTTTGCTTGGCTTTGGAAGGCGAGGTGTATTGGCTAGAAGACTTCTTGCTTGGCTAGCCGAGGTTAGTTTCATAGAAAGATTATATATTGAGCGGTGCTTGAGTGGAGTGTAGAGATTGTGGTCAGAAAGCGTTTGATGGTTCCAGCACGTTCGTTAAGTCAAGCGCTGCCTATTAAAACATCTATATCGAAGATGGCCGACGAGTTCGTCTAGGATTTGTAAGCGTCGAAGAAACTCTGCTTGGGAGGCAAGCAAAAAAACATCGTGTTTCGTCAGTGTTGTCAATGTTGATTTGCCGGCCGATCTTTGGAGTTCACCTTCTTCTCCAGATCAGGTGACTTGCTTTCTCCTTGCTGACGATGCAGAAAAAAGAGTAGGTACATTATTACTAAGGAGACACATCTCTTACGGTCTTTAGGGGGCCACGCCCCTTCCATTTAGGGCTCGGTTTTCGAGGTCGACCGTGAAAGATTTTACAGTCATATTTGCTTAAGGTCACACTTGAGAGCCATTGTGAAAGCTGACTTCGACCGTGAACCGCAGCCATATGCTTCGGGGGTCACCGACAATACGGACAAGGACAGCGTTGGTACAAGTTGCCTTCGAATTGACGAATTATGCGACTAAATCGTGACCATCCTGAGCTAGGACACCAAGGGGCCACAGACAAGATCTAGTAGGGAGACGTAGATAGAACATTGATGCAATATTACCTGGCCCCCTCTTGGTCGAGACTACAGGACCACGGTAGTGGTCCTAGCTAGTAGCTGCCAGTTCTAAGGTCTTTGCTTGAAGTGGCTTGACTCTGAGCCTGGAGATACTGTTAAAACATAAAAATGGCATTGTATAGATTGAGGGCCAGAAAGAACTACTCGTATTTCTTAGGGGGTTACCATCAGTGTTGGGGTTAGTGCTGGGGATCAGCTGGGGGTCGTCGATCGTTCTGGGGGTTCGTTGATCAAAGCAGATCATGTAAAGGGTCACAACAGGACGTGCACGCGGTCCATTCTTAGATTCTCGCAAATTGTGGTTATCCTTAGATATGGTTATCAACAAATCCTGCTCGACTCCTAAAACCCTCTCCATCTGCTCATGCTAGACTCCCTGACTTGTCTCGTTTTTCTATCAATCCGACCCTTGTCCGGTTCAATCATCCATGAACAAAATCCCTCTCTTCTCAACACCCCTCAAAGCGCGGTCCTCTTCTCGAGTCTTCGTCTTCGGCTTCTCCATCAATTTCGGCACATCATCAATAGTCGCATACTTCCTTCCGCAATCCATGAAGACGTCTGTTAGATGATCCCCTAGCCTCTTATAGAGACTGGCATAGTACTCTGCCCTCCGATCTTCCGGTCGGTTCATCCGCAGGGTAAGGTATTGGCTACGCAGCCGGATGTGGGGTGTGAAGGATTTGAGCGGTGGTATTGGGAAAGGCGTATGTGATGCTTGCGGAGCCTTGCGCAGAGTCGAGGTACCCCCCAGTGACCGCGAATCAGCAGATACGAACTCGGCGAAATTCCGCTTCCTTGCTGCATGCCTTTGTATTTCTTGCTCCTCGGTTTCTTTCGGTGGCGGCCCTAGTGCGAAGTGAAGTACTTGAGTCACCAAACCGTCCTCGTACAGAGTTTCGTAAGCGGACCAGTTCGAGATGAAGAGGTGAAGCTCCAAGTGCTTGAGTGCTTTCAGTCGCTGACGTGCGTTCTGAACGCCCTTATTCCGGAAGTCGGAATCTGGGTAATCATCCACCCGCTCAAACAGTCTCAACTGCTGGATCTTGCTCGACGACTGCTTGAATTTTGTGGTGAATCTTGTAAGCTCGTACAGACAGGTGAATGTGAATTTGTTAGTCAAGAAGAAGGCATCGAGAGCTTCTCGTCGTACCGTCTGGGACACAAGGAACAGAGCATTGTTGAAGAAATCGGACCGCACGGAGTTACTTCTATATCTACCTTCATCGCATTTGCAGTGTCCTAGCTCGAAGTCGTAGCTTGACTCGTCACAGAGGCTTAGGCGGTATCCGTGGGTTTCGTTACCCTTCGGCGGGAAAACATGAATTGACTGTTCGGCACCAACGACGTGGGCAAAGATCTGATAACGAATCTCTGGGGGGAGTTTTTGGAATAAGACTGAGTTTGCGGTGCCATCCTGGTGATCACGGTAGATATCTGCTTGAAGCTCTGCTTGAAGTTGTCGGCTGACAGCCTGTTGGACGGACAGTTCCATTTCTGCCTCGCGTACTTGCTCGAAAATGTATTCTCTCACTGATTCGTCCATAGTGGACAGCATGGTATTCAATCTGAATGCCGATTGTACAACCGAACAGCCTTTGTCGAATATGAGCATGTTTGATAGCGCTGGGTGGAGCACCAAGATGGCTGATTATGGTGGTTTCTGGAACACCGCAGTGCCTAGAGCCCCCGGAGAGGATACACACAGTGTTAGTAGGTTAGCAGAGCCACCCTTGGTACTACGACCTGTGTTGCTGCCTCTAGATACCCCGTTTCACCTTTCGCGAGGGCTCAATGGCTGATCGAGTAGATAGCCCTAGACGGCAGGCGGCAACTTCGAAGCCCTGTATTATTATGCTTGAGCACGTTCTGTGCTAGCTCTGACAGTCGAAAGCGATGGATAGGTGGCCCTAGCGGAGGTCCTATCAGACGGGTCCACTACTAGTAATTAGAGTGAGCACGCAGTACTCCCTTCTCTGCCACGCTATCCTGGTTGAAGTGCCAACGCAGCGAAGGCTCAGCACAAACGCATAAGATAAAAACACCTGGATGAGCGATTCATATATTCAGACCAAAGGTTCAGAGCCGGCGGCTATGTGCATGTGCAGATGATTCCTCTGCAGCTCTGCGGGACAAAGCATATGCGCTTGTCAACTTGCAGTTTGGTGTGGTGCAGAAGCGATAGCAGGCGCCTAACGATAATTACGGTGGACGGAATGCGTTTTGAGCAAGAGGGGTCAGGAAACGTTGCACGCGTGTGCTCTTTCCGTGGCCATACCTGATTTTGTTCGCATAATGGGTACAGTCCTGCTTGTATTACAGCTTCCAGTCCCGAACGGAATCGCGTTGTGTCAAGGTGCAGGAAATCAAGTATTTTGTCAAATCAGACATGGTATTGTTAGTTAGTGTCTATCTACGGGATCCAGTCACGCACATATGAGATCCAAGTGCATGTTCAATGCCTGACTCTTGGCTTTTCCTATTTCTTCTCTTCCTCCAAAACCTCCGCTGCACGAAGCAGCAAAAGGGGGCGCTCGAACATCTTCCCTCGCGCCAACGCTGTCCACCAGCTCACACGACAAGCACGAATTCATCAAGGTGGGGAACCTTTCAAGGCAGAACTCGTGCCAGTATCTTGACCTCAGTCGCATGTAGACCGAGTGTGGATCGTGACATGCATGAGTGGCGGCAGCGCCAGCGCAAGCGTATCCAAGCGCAGTCCATCACCTATCCCGCGACCGAAGCCACAGCGGATAATGCGGTGACGGAGTCCATCACCTGTCCCGCGACCGAAGCCACAGCAGACAATGTGGTGATGGAGGGCTCGACATCGTCGCAACACATCTGGCGGTATCTGTAGCAAGTGCAGAGACCTGTCATGTAGATGTTCCCTTCGAGATTCTCCTGCAACAACACACCACTACACTGTTTCCACGTAATAACGTCGAAATGGAGTGGACAAGACCTGCTTCGTCCTCGAGATATCAGTATCCTGCTGCGTAGATGAGCAGGCATCGTGATATATGATCGATGGCGACACACTTCCACCCGCTCGCCGACGAGGAGCCAGTAAGCGGGCAGGCTGTCTAGACTTATAATTCCGCTCCTTCACGCGACTTTGGACGGTCGATAACCCAAGTCCACGTACAGGTACGTGAACGAGGGCTGCGCAGTTGCCGCACGCGAGACCCTACGCTCCGAAGAGGTGGTCTCATATCGCACTCGACTTCACTTCTCACAAATCACTTCCATTGTTCCTTGCACATTTGCGTCTCCGAGGATCGGCATTGTATGCAGGGTGGAGATGAAGGGGCTGCCTGCGTCTCTGAGATCCGAATCGAGAACGAACGAATGATGTTCAGAGAGGCACGTGGAGCTCCAAGGGAGTGGAGGGCTGCCATGAAGGAGTTGGACGGAGCAAGCGACATCCTGATGGATGTCTCCGCGCTTCCAAAGAAGGGACAGGGGAGGGAACTCAAATCCCTCGGTCTTCACCATATTAATTTGATTAATTCATAATGCATTTCTCATAGCGACGTCACATCGCTTTCTCATTCCTGATCCAGGTTCCAGGAGACCGCAGCCGTCACTGAAAGTGGAGAGGAACTCTCTTAACCTGAGGGTTCGTGATTCGTTTCTCGTAGTTGGATAGGTGAGGAGAAATTTGTGTAGTAAATGCTCTATTGCTTTCGCTTCGTCTCATCGTTATTCATTGCATTGCTCGATATTAGGAGATCATAGCTCATGCTCGAGAATAGATTGGTTAACTTCAGCATGTTGATGTCAGCTCAACAGCTCATGTGGCTGATTGCTCATGTCTTGCTATCGACGTAGTACGACGCTCGCTCTGTTAAAGGCCGGCCAGGCTGGGGATGTTGGTTGTACCCAAGATCGGGACGCTTGTCGTCGCCGAATGGATCTTCCCGGCTGTAGTTCGGTGCTGGCTCGGCAGGCATATGTCGCTCATCGTGAAGCGATACATCGTGCATATTCATGCTCTTGTACTGGTCCTGGTTGTCGGATGTAAAATCCATTGGCAGGCTGATGCTCGGATGGGCATTTGTGGGTGAAATAGCGTCCAGATTTGGAGCTCCGCCTTCACCTCGAGTCTTGTCTCGTCCAAACCATAACAGCATTGCTCGGACGATGCCAATGAGCACGATTACGAACCAGATCATAGTGACAACTGCCGAGATGATGGCTTCGGTCCTGATGCCGTCGTATAAACTGTCCGTCACTCGGACAACTGCAGAGCTGATCTTGTCAGATGCTGCATCTCCTGGGGTAGCGAGGAAAGATTGATCTGCACTTTGATCCCCAGCGATAGATGCAACCGCACCGAGAGAGAAAGTATCGTTCGGCATTAATGGAAAGGAGACATGTGCATGATCCTCAACCCAAGTCAATGCCTTCTGGATGCCGGCGATCTTCAAACCGATCAAGCAGTTGAACACTTCCTGGACCGGGTCATACAAGATCGTGCCACCGAAAGTGGTATTGAGAACGTTGGTCGTTTCCTTGACGAAGGTGTTGAGGGTATCATTGATCGCATCAACCGATGTATTGACCCAGCCGAGCATATCATGATTGATGTCGTTTTGCTTCTGAATGATCACATCGTTCGTGCTCACTGCCCACTGCTCACTTGCATTGTTTAACTGGACGACGACCTTATCTGCAAAGTCTCCAACTTGGTTCGTGAGCTGGGGTACTTGCTTTTCAAGCTCTTTCAGGAGGACGAATTGGCAAAGGCAAGTAAACAGTCCTGCGATACCCAGTGCCAGCACAAAGAGTGCTGCCTCGGTAGTGGCGTATGCGACAATCCACCTGATCAGGGATTGTCGTCGAAGTGACTTGAGCTTGCGGGAAAGTTTGATGCCAACTCCCGATGTGTGTGGACGGCTGACAATGTAGACAACATCGAGCGGGTCATGGGCGCTGGACCCAACGAGGCGTGAGCGATCTTGCATCAAGCGCCACCTTCGAACTTCTCTGTAGGCCATCGGAATACAGACTGTGACGGCTGCAACAAGTATGACGGCAATGAAGATCTTCTTGGCGTCATAAATGAGCTTAACAAGACTATCAAAAAAGCCATTAATTCCATCGTCGTCGCTGCAGAAGGTCAATTGTTCCTTCTGTGGCACAGGGAAGAGTGACCGGTCGAAGGTGTAAACACCTAGGCTATCATTGATGGCGGTCTTTAGCAGCTCGAAAGGCGTTCGGATGGCGGTATTGGTGAAATTCTGGACCTGCTCGAATGTAGGAACTGATGCGTTGAGCTTTTGGAGATCGGCATCTAGACCGTCTGGCAGCTTGAGGTTCTTGACAGCATCGATCTGCGTTGTGAGGTCAACGTCCGGGATCGAGACTTTTTCCCCAAAAAGACCAGTGACATCTTTGATTGCATCTTTTACATCGTCAAGAGCGTCGTCGACACCACCAATGACCTTGGCGATATCATCACCAAGGCCATCTACGATGCCTTTGAGCTTGTCGTTCGCATCTTCTAGGACGCCAAGGACAGCATGTAGGCTTCCTCGGACAACAAGCGTGATCAAGCACAGATATGTCGATGTCAACAGGTTGATCACGAACACAACGATTTCTTCGACACCCGTGACACTCATTGTAGTCATGGCGTACAGACCGTTCACTGCTCTTTCAATTCCAGAAGCAGTGAGCTCGTTGACACCTTGAGACATGTAATGCGGCATGGATGCCATCGCCGAGCCCATATCTTCGACTGATGAACATGCTGAAAGAGCTTCTCGTCGAGCTGAGGCGAGGTTTCCATCGAGATCCCGAATGGCGATGAGGGTTCGGGCAAGAACAAGTATTAGTAGAATTGTCCATCGGTTTATCCAAACTTGTGATAGACGGGCACGAAGGCCCAGGTAGGGTGTGACGGATGGTGCAGTATGTGGTGATGGCCGAGGTGGGCCTTGGTTGGAGTAGAATTCTCGCATCTCATGACTGCCAGCAGGCATAGATGGAGCATTTCCAGCCAAGAAAGCTGGAAGTGGCATTGCGATGGGTCGACTCTGTATTATCTGTAATTTCGAAGATCATGTAAGTAACAAGTCGAACGAGTCGTAAAACGCGACAGATCTGTACAATAAAATGAATAGGAGACAGGTGCTCGAGATTGAGGGAATGGATCGATTATGCTTGAAGGTATGGTGTTCCAGACGCCATAGGATGACTCAGACGAGTTGAACAACAGTACAAAGAAAATCGTGACAAGTTTAGCTGATGGTGACAAAGAGAAAATGAACCGAGCCCAAGGACTCAGGCTGAGTGACAACAATAAGGTGGATGAACAAGGTTCAACAAGGCAAACAGCAGAATATGAGAGTGGCACGTACCGTATTCCATTGTCGTCCACGCATAGCCACGAGGCTACGGCAGTAACCTGCTGAGAACGATTGGTTTGGAACATAGTATTGGCATGTTTCAAAACCATTTGCGAATCCCAAACATAGTCACTACCGCCGCTGGTCATCTCGGGTACCTCACTATGAAGTTGTCGCAGTTCGTTTGATGAAGGTAGTACAGCGCGACTTAGCCGCGCACACCAAAATAGTGGGCACCAGGCTGAGACTCGGATGCCCAATCGATCGACTCCTGCCTCGAATACGCAAGACAGCGCGTTTACAATTCTAGCTCGAGGCTGTTGGCGGTTCGCTCTGGCTGATTCAGAGTTGATCGGTTGGCAATTAATTGAGTGTCAGTCCTCTGCGTCAAGCCGACTTCCATAACACGCCAATCGTTGCTGTTTGGCGTTTGGCGTTTGGCGCACGGCGCTTTGGGCCGCCATGTTGGATTGCTGTTCGTGTCATTCAACAACGACGTCGAGATGAAAAGCCGGCGAAGGCGCGACGCAGAGACGAGATGGATATGTTGCCTTAGAGGACGAAAGGAGATCGAACAAGCACGCTTCGAAGGATCAGTACAAGTAGAAAAGGTTGTTGTCGCACGCCACGACGCCACACTGGCGGTTTCATCATTACTTGGAACAATCCTTGTCTAGCTTAAACTTCACATCTTGGAGAGCCACACGCGCCACAAGCACTTTCCACCAATACAGCGGAGGAGTCATGAAATTCATAAATAGAGGCAGCGATGGGTTACACTATATCGGTGCTTGGTCTGATAGTCATAACGTGCTCCCGAGACCTCAACGTTTCTTCGAGCGTCGGGGAAGTCGTGGTAGCCCTCGGTTCTCGAGAGCGTGCAATCTTTGTGGACGACGCAACATGTGTAGCTCCTATGCAGCTTATTCATCAAGCATCGAGATCAAGTACACACCGAGCTCCGGTCAAGCAGATGGTGTATGAACATGTCATGAAGTGGCATCTGGTCGCACCTCAGATACGAGCATGCAAGATCGAGATGCACGATTGTTCTTGGTAGTGCCGCTTCACATCACACCAACCAGTGGTCCATGAAAGAGAGAGATAAGCACATCGCTCCGCGCACCTTGTGAGAAGAAGCGGATAGGTGTATGTCGAAGAATCAGGCGAAGAGAGCATGCGCAACAACAACCAGTCCATAGAACACCGAGCATAACTTTTGGAGCGCAGAGCTTGGGTAGAGCGAGACGAGACCAGGACGGTGGACAGGTGAATAGCAGAGCAAAGCCACAACGCCGATCAACACGTCAGTCATGGTCGGGATACTTCAAGCGAGATCAAGTCCAAGAAGCACAGAGCGAGTCGTCACAGGTCCGGTCATGGTGAGCTTCGAGGCAGGCGTTCATCTCTGATCACCTTGACCTTGACCACCAGGTTGCTGTTGTTGTGCTGCAACAGCAGCATACCACATTCGTGCATAGTTTTCGTAGCCACCATATGGTGCGTATGGATCAGCGCCGCCAGCAGCGGGAGCAGCAGGCTGTGGTTGGGAAGCAGCGGCTGCGGGATAAGCAGTCGAGGTCTGTGCTGAGTATCTGTCGTAGGTGTCAGATTCGGGTTGTTGAGATCGACTGCGAGCGCCAACAGCGTCGACTTTCTCCAGGATGGCACGCTTAGCAGCCTCGATAGCATTGCGGGTGCCTATGAGGCCGATTTCACGTTCGATGTCACGGCCACTGGCAGGCGATACGTTGATCTTGCAACCAGTTCGGTCTTGCATCTCACGAATAGTCTCACCTCCTTTTCCGATGATCATGCCGACAGCTTCACCTGGAACCATGATGGTGTCGTTGATCTTGCTGTAAGGATCATCCTGCCGAGAGCGGAGTTCCTTGATGCTGATGCCTTTCTGGTCGCTTTCTACAATTTCGAAGATCAGATCTTTCGCATGTCGTTGCGAAGCAGCGCTCCCTATGAGGTTCACGGGGCGGTAACCATTGACGCTTTTGTTTTCACCGACGATGTTGACATGGCACCCGCTGCGTTCTTGCAGATCCCGGATGGTCTCACCACCACGGCCGATGATGAGTCCGACGGTGCGGTCGGGAACCATAACCTGCAGACTGTCGCCTTCTTGAGTGACGGTGGTGGGAGGAAGGGATTCGTTTCTCGTCTTGTCCTGCCCTCGCTTGGCAAGCTCATTGTCTTCGATGATCTTGTGTATCTCGGCTTTGGCACTTGCAACAGCCGTGCGACCACCAGAGACTCTGCAGTGCCTCTTGGTGCCAGGGGTGTCTGCGCTGTCGATGAATTGGACACGAGCACCAGTTTGAGATTCGACTCGTCGCAGGTTCTCGCCGCCTCTTCCAATGATCAGACCCACCAGGCCTTTGTCGATTGCCACGACCTCCGAGTCAGTCTCTGCCCCTCCCCCTCCACCACCTCCTGCTCCTCGTTGTGGTGAACGCTCTCGATAGGTCGGCGAGCCGAAACGTTCACGTCTGGGGGAAAAGGATCTATCACGGGTGAAGTTTCTCTCGTTACCGCCTCGCCTTTCATCTCGATACGGATTGTGGTTATCCCGAAAGTTGTCACGTCCTCGAGGCGGACTTGGAGATCTGATGTGTTGGAAATTGGCTCTAGGGTCGTTTCGCGAGGCAGCTACAGGGCCTGTATTAGTGCTTGTACAAAAACCTGATAAGGTGGACTTGAACATACATCTAGGGTCGTAGCCCTCACGTGCCTGAGCAAAAGCGTCGGCGATACTGACGGAGCCAGAGTTGACAGGTTTGATTCCTCCTAGGTCAAAGCTACCAGAGTTGGTGGGTTGAGGTAGGCCATAATGCATCTGTCCTGCCGCAGGAGGGCTGGCATATTGTGGAGGAGGATACTGCTGTCCCGGAATGGGAGGGGGCGCGTTCTGTGCAGGAGTATTGCTCTGACTTTGCTGCGCTGCCAGCACGGCGAGGATGTTCTGTAGGTCGGCCATTCGGTTGTGGTCTGATGTCTAGATTCTGGCTGCCAGCTATCGCTGCTTTTGGATCAAGCCGACTACTCAGAAGTACACGGCCCTGTGAGAAGGTACAAAGGAAGATGAGAACTGATGAAGGTGTGTCAGATTTGATAGCAATCGCAATCGCAAACGGTGAAATATGATCAACAAGTTAAATTAGGTTGCAGCAGAATGGGGTTGCACGTCGCAAGCTTCTACTACTGTAGGTAGTTAGTTACCTAAGCTTGCAGGCACAGCCACGACCAAGAGACGCTCAGACTGTTTGCAGAGGAGTCACGTGAGCTTGGAGTGAACTGACCCCGCTCAAATATGGCTGAACTTTTACTTCACCGCTGCATGCGTAGCTACCGTCTCACAAGAGGTAACCAAAAGTCGCCATCTTCGAAGCCTTTCTTGTTTCGGTCACTCTGCACGTCGTTGTGAAGCCTTCAATACGGTTGGTCGCTCGTGGCTATACGTCCTTCTGGCCATATGCTCCTTTCCTCTCCGCGGCTACCGATCTAGGACTTCTGGCTTTCTTCAATCGTGATACGTGTCTTGTCAGCTTCGTACCGCGACTCCTATCAGACAAGCTCCCGAGCGTACTCCGCCGTCAGCTTTTACAGCATCACGCTTTATTTACTTACAGTAGCACGTCTACTCCACGACTACACAGTGCCCGTTTCCGATGCCAGTGCCAATGTACTGACCATGTCTCTCCACCACGCCATGAATCATGTAACATAACTCTGCCAGAAAGCTCACGAGTGAGGTATTGAGGAACGCCCGTCTAGTTGAGGCTAACGATATTCTTGAAACCAAGGAACACTGTTTTCTATCCCGGGTGTCCGAAAGAAGACGATTAGAGTGGGAGATAGACAAGGATTCTATGAGGCTCAGATTGCAGCCGGAAAGTTGCGGTTCTGATTCACTCTTGGTGTCTGCCATCGATCGATTCTGAGCGATAAAGAAGACAAAAGAAAATCACTGACGGTTTTACGTCATGCACTGTTCATGCTATTAACAGCGCCAGCATAAGTAATTCCAAAATCGCAACGGTAGGTCTTGGCTCGGTGAAGAGGGCAGTGTGTGATCAGAGCATGTGCCTAGACTGACGTTCATGGGCCAAATATTCTCTACCTTTCGCTACAAGAATATGCATGCACACAGGAAAAGCTTGGAGGAACAGCAGGAGGACTGGAAGATTGCCCATGCGGAGCCTGCGCCATCGCAAAATGACTTTGACGACATAATATGGAGGCTCCTGCCACCCCCGTCAGTATCTTCACGTTGCTGCTTGCCCACACACTGACTGTTGCAGTGATCCGAGTGCACGTTCACGCCTGGTCCAACAAATGGGGTTGCCCACGACTCAACGCAAGAAGTGCCCCAACAACATCGTCTTGGTCCGTCACCGCAGCCTCACTCTGTCTCGCTCCAGCTTTGTCTTCGTTCAGCCCGACAACCAGTTCAGCAAGTCGTTCGAGATCGACGATGATGGTGAACTGCTTCAGGCTACCAGATCTTGCGAAGGCAATAGAAGCAAGACGTCAATGTAGCACATTGTACGCTCTTTTTGTCAACCTATTGCACTTCCTAGTCCACCTTCTCTCGAAGACGCAGTAGATGCTGGCTTTCTTCTGCAGCATCTGCTTAAGGCTTGGGATGCTACATCATTCCAAGCTAGCCACAAGTGGCCCTATGGTATAAAGATCCTCAAAAAGGTCGACACTACTTCTCAATGGAAACGACTGCAAGAGTCCAACAGTCATAGGGCAGAGCCTATACTGCTGAGCTATGAGTGGGGACACGACACAGCAGAATTGCATGTTGTTGTTGATGATCGTCTGAAGGAACAGAGCTGTTTTCAGCTTACTGCGCACCCGCCCTTCAACCTGGCCAAGAAGTTTGGGAAGTCTGTCCAACCTCCTAGGGTCGATTTTCGTTCCTTCACTCTTCTTGTGGCAGTCGACTTCACTCACCCGGACTTTTTGCGCACCTTTAACCATCGACGACATACCTTTGCAAACATTGCTGCGATCGCCTTCTATTGCTTTCTGAAAGCTTTGGAATACACCGGCGAACAACGGCACCTTGCGGAAATTACTGCTCGAACCGACTCATACGCCGAATTTCTCAGAATCACGCGGCCGGTGCCTGACGACATGCCTGCTATCAAGCGCGAAGAGAAGGATGCTAGGCAGAAAAAGCAGAAGCAGGAGAAGAAGAAGGATAGAAAGCGGAAACAAGGGCAAGAAACCTCAACGATAAACTCTCTGATTGCAAGAAACCAAATAAGTTTACCTTGCGCGGAACCTCACAACTACATTTTCGAACCAGAAGACAGACTAGAACCACGTTCGGCGAGCAATGAACCAGGACGAAGCCGCTTGGAAATGCAAGCTGGAGCTTCTGCAAGTTCCAGCGCGGATACCTTCACAACTGCAGTGGAGGACGCGTGCGAGGAAAGAAGTGAGGCTTCGATATTGATCGAAAAGCAAGTGGCTGCTATCACCTGCTCGCCTAAGGACAATGCCTGTACGGAGGAGGTTGAGCCTTCGACACACGACACGTCCGATTTTGGAATACTTCCAGCGCACCAGTCGCGGCCTTCGTCATCTTCACACTCGAGGGGTACGTCCGACTCTCGTATATGTGTATCCTCAAGTCCTACACTATTCGAGTACGACAAGCTCAGCCAAATCTCCCATCGATCAAAACTGTCAAACGAACCGTTATCGCCTTCGGATAAAGCCAATAGGTGTCAGTCTACATCTCCTGGCTTTGCAGGTCTCTGCGAAGTGGACCATTTCAATGTGATAGCAGCAACAAAACGTGCCACAGAAGCCGATATCGACATGATTCCAGTGGAGAATGCGTTAGCTGCGCCATGTGTGCCACCGCTGACAAAACCTTCTACGCCTGCGCCTGCAAGAGCTTGGAGAGGCGTCGATAGAAAGGTCTCTACCACACTAGTCAGTACTCAGTCTGATATGGTCGAAATCAACGGGTTATCCGCCACCAGCGAAGAAGGCTCGGCTCTTGCTCCAACGAACAGCCCATCAGAGACGTCGGTGGCTGATGAGGCACCACGTACGCACAGTAATGTCTTCTCAGGACCATCGCTATCGTTGGGTGCTTCGAAGGTCGTGAGAGTAAGAAATCGAGGCAAGACATGCTTTCACGAAAAGAGACGAACGTTCGGTTCCAACCTGTCATTCGCACTAACAGGTCCTACGAAAGCGCAAAAGCAATCTCCACATCTCTTGCGCAGCGGCTTCGAGAGCTTTCGACCAACCCAGTCTGCAGGGCCCATGCATAGTATTTGCAACGGCGCTGCCTACGAAACAACTACCAGCCATGGATCGGGAGGCTTGCTAAGCTCAACACTTGTGAGAGACCATCCAGTTTTTTGTTACGCTCGGCCAAATGTGATGACTGCCTGTTGGCTACCAGGATGTCAGCAACCAACAAATTCTTGTGATGTTCGCACTACATTGTGCCCGAGGTGTGGGCCATACAGCTACGTGCGATATTGCAGCATTCAGCATCTTCACGCTGACGTTCGACGACATTACACAGAAGATTGCATTCGCCGCCCGAATCACTTACCCTATCTTGATGAAAGCACCATCTACACCATGAATAGCCCACCTCGGGCTTTTGTTAGTTGCTCGATACCTCTGAGCGACTCTTTCGAGAGGTATCGACAAGCTTTATACCACTCCTGTCCGCCTGATGCGAGGTCGGACTACTTTGTCTTCAGCGATGCCGATAACCTTGTCGCCAATGAGGGCTCTGATGCATTCCTCACTTCACCCATGCTGGCGAGGTACAGGGGTACAGGTTCTGTTGTAGCCACAATTCGCATCTCCTCGATGGATGTCAGGAAGGCACAGTTTGCCGCGGTGCTAGAAAGATTGTTGTCCATGGGCTGTGCTGCCGGTACAATCGATGCGACCACTTGTGGTGTCCTCTTCCTGTTCATCAAAAGCGATCTGCGTGATAGGGGCATGTGGGACGAGGCCATGATCGACAGATTGTGTTTGGCAATGCAATTGGAATTCGGATGGAGAGTGCCCCCAAGATACTTCTAGTGGAGTGTTTGACATGAAGAGTTGTGCGGACGTGTAAAGTCATGGTTGAGACAATGATCATAATTTGGCACGAGCATAGATAAGGTAGGTAGGCAGCCAGACTTGGACAACACAACACGATTGGAACGTAAGTGAAGTTGTGATTCTTGAAATGATATGTCCTCTGATCGTGCTTTGTCCATGTCTTCATACTCCCTTCATTTCGCCACCGAACCACAGCGGGGCGAAACACGATGTTGCACATTTCAGCTTCAGCACTGGGTGCAGACTTGCAACACCAGTCAAATGCGGCGGAAGAGAGGCAGGGTCCACCTTCACTCGTCAACCCATCACTCCGCAGTGTCCGCCAAGCTGCGAGATCATCACATTATCCTCAATTTACGTTCAATGCCCTTCATACGTCTCTTCCCACTGTTTACAGGTTCAGCATTCGATCTGCTAACACTATGCTACATTCAAGCCAAGCTTCACCTGGCTCCTTGGTACACACACCGGCGTCTGCACCTAGCAAGAGACTCCGATACAAGAATCTGCGATATGGCTGCAAACTTTGCCCTGACAAGGTCTTCTCGCAGCTGGCCGCCCCCCTCAAATCAAGAACTCGAGAGTCGGCAGTCGAGGGCCACGTTCGGAAACAGCACCCTACTGAAGCCAAGCGTTGGCGAAGAGTAGCCTACAGATGGGGCGTACGAGCGTATTACACTGACCGTACAACGGCCGACATTAGAAACCCTGCTGAGTTACCACCAGTAATGGAGAATGACGATACCGAGGAAGAGGACCACGTGGATGGGGAGCATACCGATGGTCAAGTTACTGCTTCTCGGTACGTTCCAGCCGACGAGCAACCGATCGATCCAGGACTACAGACTAGTTCAGAAGCGGATCTAGAAGATAGTGGGCCACACGTCAAGACAGAACACGGCGGTCCTGCCTTGTATCAGTACCCCGACCAAGACCTCAAGGCTTCGGATTTTACTTCTGTCTCAGCTGTACAGTACCCAGAGGCGAATACTCCAACCGCGGGCTACATGACCCAGACGTATACAGGCCCCATTGCTACCAACACTGCAGCTTTACGGTTACCGGCGACAGGACCAGTCGACACCCCGAGCATACCATACCGACCGCATCATACTAGTCGGCGACAACTGCAGCCGCCAATCGAGTTTCCACTTTCTCCCTACACCAATACCACTGTGAGCACCTCGATATCACCACAGCTCGGCCATGATGTCCAGTCCTCCTTTCTTAGGGCTGAACTGCTCCCTCATGGTCAAGCTCGATTCACCTACCAACCACCGCCGCAGTCCCAGATGTTCGATTTTGACAACGCCGCCCTTGCTGGTAGTTATGGGCCAAGAATAGCAGCACTTGCCGGGCGACTCGTCACGTACGCATTTGCTACGAAGCAGGAGCAGGCTTCATTGTATGGCCGATACGTGCAAGAGACAAGGAAGGTATTGATCAACGAGAACCATCAGCTGCGGACGAAGCTGGGCGTATACGAGGAGAGATATGGGGTTATGTGAACAGGACCGGTTTTTGTGTTGCTGAAATACGTGCATACAAGCAGCAGTGTTGTAGGGATGATACTGAGGGGCCAAGACAACGTCCTTCATTGTTATGAGCGAGCAGGTGCTGAGGAGTTTGCTCTTTGAGAAGCGGACCTATTTGTGATTTGAAGACTAGGGCGTGGATAGGATCATAAAATACAACCTAAACAAAACAACTGTATGTCAAAGCGTTCAGCACTCGATCCCTGTTTGATATTCTTGTGTGATGTGGAAGCCCAGCAACAAGCACGGAACTTATGTCAAACGCGGTGACTCGACTTTCGTCATCCAATGCTCATGATCTCGTAAGTGCACTCATTGCGATTCAAGCACCAGCGCACATGTCTCTGAAATAGTCCAACTCACTAACGCCAATAGCCCACACCATCAGGCCACCTATCTACACCACGCAAGCTCAACTTGCAAAACCACCCTCTCAGATCTGAATAAAGAAGCTCTTCTCCCCCTCCCTCGGCTCGACCGTCGCCCTCTTCACAATCGGATCAGAACACATAACCCTGATCCTCTCGGGCGTAGCCGGACTCCTCAAATTCAGTACGCTTTCATCCCCCCACTGCTTTCGCGCGGCCTTCAACGCCTCCCGAATGGCAAAGAATACTGCGGAACCCATGAATAGCGGCGGCTCGCCGACGCCTCGAGATCTTTGAATCGTGCGCAGATTCTTCCACTCTACGTCTTTGAGGAGCGACACATTGAATTCCTGCGGTATATCCCTGAATCCCGGAATCTTATACGCGCCTGGGCCCCTCGTGAAGATCTGGCCTGATGCTCGTTGCCATAAAGACTCTTCTGTGGTAAACAAGCCCTGGCCCTGGACGTACGCGCCCTCGATCTGGCCATAGTCGATGGCGGGGTTGATGCTGCGGCCCACATCCATCTTGATGTCGGTACGCAGACACGTCCAGTCGCCTGTCAGCGTATCGATCAGGACTTCAGAGCACGCGACGCCCTGTGTGAAGTAGAAGAACATCTTGCCTGTGTTTTCGACGCTCGGGTCAGGAGGGTTTGGACCCCAGACGTAGCCGATCTCGGGCGTCTTATAGAAGCCGTTGGCGGAGAGATTGACGCGATCGAAGTAGGCGGCATGAGCGAGGTCGTGCATGGTAGCGTCGGGGCCGAGCTTGGCTCTGTAGGGCGCGAGACGCTCGTTCAGTTGCACGCAGGCGTTATAGGCTGCGTAGCCATTCAGGTCAGAGGAA
The DNA here is from genome assembly GCA_002319055.1 of Knufia petricola. NCBI lineage: Eukaryota > Fungi > Ascomycota > Eurotiomycetes > Chaetothyriales > Trichomeriaceae > Knufia > Knufia petricola. The sequence goes on along the minus strand of NMUC01000079.1, from coordinate 9,129 downwards.
GCGGATGCGGCGGTGGAGGAAGTGTTTGCGACGGTGTTTGTTGCTGTTTCGCTGATGTGGACGTCTGCGAGGGGGACATTGAGAGCTTCGGCGACGATCATGCAGATCTTGGTATGGAGGCCTTGGCCCATTTCTGTGCCGCCATGAGCGACGAGGACGGAGCCATCGTGGTAGATGTGGATCAAGGCGCCGGCTTGGTTGAGGAAAAGCGCAGTGAAGGAGATGCCAAATTTGGTGGGGATGATGGCCAGGCCTTTCTTCTGCCATTTGTGCGAGGCGTTGAATGTCTCGATCTCTTGCTGTTTTTGGGTGTAATTAAAGCTCTCCTTGACTTGTTTCCACATCAGCGGGACGTGCCAGTCTTCGAGGGATTGATGGAAATGGGTCTTCTCTTCAGGCTTGTACATGTTGATCTCTCGGAGCTGATCGACAGGCATACCGAGTCGATCGGCTACTTCTGACATGTATGTCTCTGCAATGAACATGCCTTGTGGTCCGCCAAAACCACGGAAGGCGGAGTTAGAGACTGTGTTTGTTTTGCAGACGCGGCCTTCGACATCAACGTTGGGTATGTTGTAACAGCCATCGATGTGCGAGAGACCACGGTCGACAACTGCAGCGGAAAGGTCCTGAGACCAGCCGCCATTGTTGAACACACTAGCCTTCAGGGCTTGTATTTTGCCGTCTTTGTTGACACCTACTTTCCAAACACCAAGGAACGGATGCCGCTGGCCAGAAGTCATGATATCCTCATCTCGGTTCAGCATACACCGTACTGGCCGCCTAGTCTTTTTGGCAGCTACGGCGACGATACACGCAAGCTGAATTGACCTCGTTTCTTTACCACCGAAGCCACCGCCGAGTCGCTTGACTTTAGACAGAATTTTGTTGTTCTGTACGCCAGTCACCTGACCAACGTACGACTGTGTCTCTGTCGGGTTTTGTGTGCTCGACCAGATGACCATTTCCCCGTCCTCTGGCTGAGGAATGGCAATGGCCGCGTTGGTTTCGAGGTAAAAATGCTCCTGTCCGCCCATTCGAGCCGTGCCTTCAAAAACATGATCACACTTTGCGAAGGCATCTTCCACATTGCCTTTCTTGATGTACCGGTAATGCTCGAAGAAGCTTTGGTTCTCGACCGCTTCCTCAATAGTGAAAATGGCTGGCAACTCTTCGTACTTGATTCGCACGGCACGCGCACCCGCCGAAGCTCGCTGAGCTGTGTCGGCCAGAACCATGCCGATGGGCTGACCAGCTGTGAATACCTCATCTTCTGCAAAGAAGACTTCGTCGCACATGGGTGCTCCCCACCAGTTTGCCTTGGGACTCGGCAAATCGTGGCGATCGACCCAAGCAGCTACACCAGGCATGTCAAGAGCTGGTGAGGCATCAACCTCGAGCAGCTTTGCATGTGCTTTGGTCGACAGCACGAGACAACCGTACAGCTCATTTTTCTGGACTGGGATATCGTCGGTATACTGAGCTTCACCAGTGCATTGCTTCAGTGCTGCCAAATGTGGATTGGCTTTGCCGAGCACTCTCTGGGCGTAGGCAAGAGTAGCGTCATGGTCTTTTTGACCTCTGGAGATCTCTCGGTCGATTTCAGGGATCGCTGCGTCCTTATCCAATAGCTTGTCAGTGTCGGCAATATTAGTCAGCACCTCGTGGAAGAACTTGTAGAAGAAGCCGAGTGCTAAACTTTTACGGTAGGTCGCCATGCCACCAGGCACGCCGAATGGCAGATTGAAGTCCTTCTCTAAAGCATTCATTGTGCCCTCAAGAGTCTCTTGGTCTGGGAAGGTCTTCCCCACGAGAAATTCTGATGCGTTCTTCGCAAGAACAGTGATTGGCGCCATTCCACCAAAGACCAGATTGGCGGACTCGACGACATGTGAATCATCCATCTTAACGTCAATACACGCATTGACGATGGCGATGTCGTCGTCTTTCCGCTTTGCTTGCTTGTATGTTCGGATGTATTCTCCTTGTCCAGCCGCTACCGGGACTCGAATTGCAGCAATAATGGCATCCTCTGGCAGAGCTGTCACTCGATAGCTCTTGAAAAACGTATTCATCGGTATCTCGATCGTCTTGCCGAGGGACTTTGCGATGAGGACAGAGCCAGTAGCGACAAAGACAGGATTGAGATCCGAAATTGGCGATGCGGTGGCCAGATTGCCAGCTGCAGTTCCCACATTCCTGATCTGTCGACCGGCAAAGTATTTGATCGCTTTCTTGACAGCCTTGAATGGTTGTGCCTGTGCAGCACCATAGTGCTTGACAGCTTCTTCACAGATGTCCTCTAGATCTGTTAAGGCGACATTTCCCCCTATCTCGAGATAGTCTGGTTCCAGCTTGTACTGCCTTAGCTCAGCGATGTCTCCGACATAGATTGAAGCATTGTAATTCATAGCCTTGAACTTGATCTCGATTTGTGTCTCAGTGCTTCCACCAATAAGCTTGGCTTGCGGATATGCATTCTTGATCTCGAGCAGCTGCTGCATAGTCACTGGTCTGTACCACTTCTTGCGCTTGTTGCCAAATGCCAACGGCTGAAAGTCATGCTTGTGCAACGCAGGAGGATATATCAGTTCTGTGCTCTTGTCATACGGTATAAAGTCGGGAGGTGTAAACTTCTTCTCAGGTCCGGCGTCCTTGACCACACCATTTGTTTCTGCATTTGTCTTACCGTTAGGTCCGCCGCATGACCCTCCGTTCTCCATACAACATCCTGAGCCACCGTTCGCCGAGGACTTTCCACACCTCTTGTTGTTGAAGCTCTGCGCAGCGTCCAAGATGGGTCTATATCCCGTACACCGACATAGGTTGCCGTCAAAGGCTTCTTCAACTTCTACTTCTGTGGGTGCCTCACAATTCCTCAGAAGCGCATACAAGCTCATCACGATACCAGGCGTACAGAAGCCGCACTGGCTGCCGCTGGCGACTGCTATTCTTTGCTGGGCGGCGTGTGGTTTTGCAGAGCTACCGATCCCCTCCACTGTAATGACATGCTTCCCATCAACACTGACAAGCGGCGCCAGACAAGCATTGACCGAGGCATGATATATCTTTCCAGTGGTAGGGTTGAGTTGAGAAATGACGACGTGCATGCACCACATCCTCCTTCTGCGCAACCAAGCTTGGTGCCTGTCAGGCCAATGCCACGTAGATATTCAAGGAGCGTGATCTCGGGATCGATTGAGTCGAGTTCGACCTTGGTGCCGTTCAGGTAGAAACGAATGGTGTCATCGTAGTCCGCTGTGAGTGCTGCAAGCGATACGGGCTTCTCGCTCGCGCTTGTGCGTTCGACAAGGCCTGGAGCCATACCTGGTTTGAGGGTCCTAAATCATTAATGGAGGCAACGTTCCTGGTTCCACCTCCAGCTGATCACGCTTCTGGCGGTCGCAGATCAATGGGAGACGTTTGCTCTTTGGCCTAGTGGATTAATATATACAGCAGCAGCGATTTTCAGGTAGAGAGGATTGGAAGGAAGGTCATCGTTAACGAGCATTGACCTATCTTATCCTAAGGTACTTTTCCGCATTAGATTCTCGTACATGGAGGATGAATCGTTGCCACGCCTGTGGAACAGTGCATATCACCTGTCGAGCAATGGGCTCGTGGGGAGCCGTGCACGTTATCAGCGCGTTGTACGTACGAATCAGAAGCAGTGCGTTTGGTGCAGGAGGGACGCGGCGACCTCCGTTCCAGATCTGCTGCAAGCTTTAGCGAGCTTCGAACTTGAGCTAAGCTCGATTAGATAGCAGTTGATGGATGATTGGAGACGGCACAAGTATTGGCTCGCAAGACCTGCAATCTGTCACGACGCAAAAATCGCATGAAGACCTCACATTCGAAGGCGACAATGAAAGAACAATCGTCAGCTCGATCTTGAAGAGGCTCTGACCGGTTGGGTACGTAGGGTCAAGACGATGGATGGGGAGGAAGTTCCAGTCAGAGGTGGGCTCCGACACAACCAGGGTCTTCATGCAACCGCAACTCTCACAAGCTGAACGACGCTCGGATTTGAAATTGAGAGGGTTTATGCTCGTGCCTGCAGTCCTGCTATACATCGAACACGCTGGCAAACTCACGCTCTGCAGCTGATACCCGACCGTCATGGCTGAGACTCAGTGAAATGTGTTCGACATATAGCCTCTCAAACTATTAGAGCAGATGATTCCATTACCGATGGGATATCTACACGACGGCGCATCTTTCGTGCACCTCAGCCACGTGCTCAAATGCCGCTTTTTGGCAGGGCTAGAACAACAACTAGTCCGACTGTCAGCAGGATCGCATACACCACATCTACGTGGTACACAATGGCTATGGCAGGTCTCACGATTCGGCTTTGCTACATTGGCAGCAGTGGCTATCAGACCGGATCAGTCGTTGGGTTATCAAACCTTGAATCTTGATTGAAACCGATGTATCAGAGGTGCGTGCGCGCGCAATAGAAGAGCTTCATTGACACTATATCTCCGGAAAACTTTGCTTGGCGATACTGACGGGGGTGATCTCAAATAGTGCGTGGAGCTGACGTTCTGATCTTATGCGCGGTCACGTTCAGCAGTTCCAACCACCGTCACAAGAGTATATGCTTCCTGTCACAAAAGTCGCCGCATCACTCAATAGGAACACGACAACGTTAGCGACTTCCTCAGCATTTCCGTTTCTTGTTATGACAGCTTCTGTCTCAAGATGCTTTGGCTGTCCGAGAATGTTCATGGCCTGGTCGAGCAAGGGTGTCTCGATGGCTCCTCTGTGAGTCATTAGCTGTTATCTGGGGGGCCCTGAACGGATACACCTACGGCGCAATCGCGTTGACCCTGACGTTAGGAGCAACCTCTTTTGCTACCGACCGGGTTAATCCCACAACGGCATGTTTTGACGAGCTGTACGCCGCGTGCCTCGCAAAACCCTTGACACCCTGGATGCTGGATGCATTGACGATACTGCCTTTTGCCATATGTCGAAGCTCTGCCCTCATACAATACATCAAACCGGTGACATTAACACCGAAGATCAGATCCCATTGATCGTCGTCTTGGTTTTTGAGATCTCGAACACCGTGATGCTTGCCTATCACCCCAGCCATGTTGGCTGCGCCATCGAGCCGGCCATATTTATCGATGGTGGCTTCAATCCAGGCAGTGACTTGCGAGTTATCCCTCACATCCACAACCTTGAACATCAAATTGTCACCGACCCCACCGAGCTGTGTTGCAGCTTCTTCGAGCGAGCTCTCGTTGATGTCTATCATGGATAGCCGCGCGCCTTGTGCTCGAAGTTGTTTCGCCACTGCTAGTCCAATGCCGGAAGCACCACCAGTCAGCGCAAACACTTTGCCTTCCATTATCAGAATCCCTTCACCAGCATGGATAAGGCAGGAGTAGTCGTTGCTGGGAGACTTCGTTTACAAGTTCGTGCTCCAGCGACAAAAAGCATAGATATCTCGAAAATGTAAGTGTGTAAACGCCAAATATGAGGTTGACGATGGCGAGGACCATCATCTGGCCGGACGGGGTGCTACTGCGGGGAGGCTCCAATGCTGGCTTTCGGCAAGAATTCACCCGAAGCGACTAGTCAATGAGAAAAGCCATCAGATCCGGGCCGTTGGTTGCTCGACGGCAGAATCGCTACACAACGTGGAAGTGGGCATGAATCGAGACGGCCACTTCCTCAGTGCCAGTGAACAGTGTCCATCGTTGCCGACGACCACATGGTACCTTTCACCGAGTGACGTACGCAACGCCTCAGATTTGAGCGCCGCGTGCTGAAGATTTTCAGGCGCTAATCAACAGGATGCAGTTGTTCTCGAAAGAAGTGTGTTATCGGCATCTAGCACTGTGCAGCTGAACAACCATGTGGCTGGATCTCCAAACAAGCAGACGGTTGCAGCCCTAACAACCTCGAGCATTGTAGCATTGGCTGTATTGCCGAGTCCAGTGGTATGACCATTCTCGCCTCTCGCCTTCTCCTCGCTGTCTCTGTCACTACTTGAGGGAGCTGTTCATCTTCAGAGCTATTAAGCAGGAGGAAGTCAGGGCGTTGCTACCCGCCAAAACGATTGGCAGGTGGAGAGAAGGAAATGAGAATGCCTTCTTGCTGATGTTGATGTCGATGTACAGACGGCGTTTACGGCAGTGAACAGTAGCATCGATACCGAATGGCGCGCAGTCCAGTAGATGATGTGGACATTTCCTCAATCACAGTCAGCCGCGGAGAAGCCGGATCCGGGGCCACTGCTGGGGTTGCGCAGCTACAGCAATAAAGTATGGGTTCATGTGTGAGAAAGATTACGGGGATGTGAAGAGCCGCAATTCAACAAGCCAAGGACCGTTATCTCGCAAGCAAAACGCAGTCAGCCAGCCACTGAGACGTCACGTGCCAATACTGTGACACGTATCACTTCTCCGGTTCGGATTCCACGAAGCCAAGTCATACAGCTTGGGGCGTCCGCGGTTTGCAGTAGGCACTGGCTTCGACGTGCAGCAGCAGCCGCTTCCCTGGCCCGATAGCGTTGAAGGCAGGTAGAGATGACGCTAGCTGGATAACAAAGCTTGGCGAGATAGGAAAAGATAACAGTGAACCCAAGATATGAAGGTCTTGGGTTATGGCCAGTCCGTTCCCCAGGATCGCCCTCAAACTGCTCTCCGAGGATCAACAGCGACCTGTGATGGAGTTCCCGAGACGTCGTGGTCTTACATGTCGAGGTCTTGGCAAGCTCGCCAAGCCCTGGCAGAACAGATAACACTGAACCCAAGATATGAAAGTCTTGGGTTTGGTCAGTCCGCTCTCCAGGTTCAACGTCGAAATACTGTCCGAGGATCAACTACGATTTGCAATGGGGTCCCGGGATGTCGTGGCTTCGTATGTCGAGGTCTTGGCAGCTTCGCCAAGCCCGCTGTCTTGAGTGATTAGGATAGCGACGGTAGAGTAGCACATTACGTGCGAATGAGGTGATCGGCATTGCAGATAGATACTGTTTCATGAAGGTACTTGGTGGCCTGTAAGTGCATATTGGGAAGCCTCACAGTGGTACATAAAGACTGCCACCATTGCAAATCCTCCCGCAGGTATCTTGCGCTGACCGTGTCTAAACATCCCTTCAAGCGTGCTCGTTTCCCGTCACTTCGTGCCATCCCTAGTCTGACTTGTCTGGAAGACTGGTAGCAACGATGTTCCCAATCTCGGTGCTCTGGAAAGCACCACGAGTCAACCCAATCAACAGGAAGGCGCGATCGATTCCTGTTTTCAATCCCGTCGACCCGTACGGCAGGGTATTCTTCTTCTCGTGGTTCGGCTTCTTCATCGCCTTCTGGTCGTGGTATGCATTCCCCCCACTCATGTCCATCACGATCAAACGCGACCTCAACCTATCGACGGTCGATATCGCAAACTCGAACATTGCTGCACTTACTGGCACCCTTCTCGTACGCTTCATTGCAGGTCCCATGTGTGACCGCTTTGGGCCGCGATGGACATATATCGTGGTGCTTCTGACCGGCTCCATACCCACTGCTCTGGCCGGTCTTGTACAGAACGTGGAGGGACTCATTGCTCTGCGCTTCTTCGTAGGTATCCTCGGTGGTACCTTCGTCCCATGTCAGGTCTGGTCGACTGGTTTCTTCGACAAGAATATTGTCGGATCTGCCAACGCATTGATCGGCGGATGGGGCAATGCTGGCGGCGGCATCACAGTAAGTCACCATTCCGGACCGAGGTAGTACTATCTGATATTGGTCGACAGTATTTTCTGATGCCGGTAATCTATGACAGTGAGTTGGCTCTGCTCGTTTTCAATGCTTTACTAATCAGGTGATCCAGGTCTACGCCTTGATCAAGGTCTTTCTTCATCGAAGGCTTGGCGCGTCGCCTTTGTTGTCCCGTTCATCCTTATCGTCACCACGGCACTCGGTATGCTCTTCTTGTGCCCCGACACACCCACCGGCAAGTGGAGCGAACGCCATATGGCCACCCAACAGATACTGAACGAATATGGTGTGGACAGCCAGGTCGACCAAGTGCAACGATCGATACAGTCTGAGTCAGGAAGTGTACCATCTAGCGGTACCACCACCCCACAGAATGAAAAGGAGAAAGAGAAATCTGGTGCAGGTACTCCTGGAGCTGACATTGAACACGGTGGCATCTCGATCGCACGAGGTCAAGATATCAGCCTGTCTGAGCAAGAAATGGTTGATGTTGCCAGAGGAGAAATCGTGGTTGCGCCAACCTTCAAAGAGGGCTTGCATGTCCTCTTCTCTATGCAGACACTTTTCCACGGCGCGACATACTTTTGCTCGTTCGGCGGTGAGCTGGCAATAAATTCCTACCTGGGAGCATATTACCTCAGAAACTTCCCTGAACTCGGACAGACGGGCTCTGGGAGATGGGCTAGTATGTTCGGGCTTTTGAACATCATCACAAGGTAAGTCTTTTCTCTGCCGCTACGAATTCCACTAATGTGCGTTCCAGGCCACTAGGGGGAATAATCGCCGACGTTCTGTACAAGTACACCAAGTCAGTATGGATTAAGAAGCTGTGGATCCTATTTGTCGGGGTCCTCTCCGGAGCATTCTTGATCGCCATAGGATTGACTGACCCGCACAACGAAGCAAAGATGTTTGGGCTCATCGCTGCCATGGCGGTGTTCCTGGAAGCCGGAAACGGCGCCAACTTTGCTCTGGTGCCGCACGTCCATCCGTTCGCAAACGGTATACTTTCCGGCTTCACGGGAGCAGCAGGAAACCTTGGAGGTGTTGTGTAAGTGCTCCAGATGCGATCTCCCGAGGCCATTCGCTAACAAGACTAGTTTCGCTGTTCTGTTCAGGTTCCACGGCACCGATTACGCAGAGAGCTTCTGGATGTCTGGAGTGATAATTATTGGAATGAACCTGGCTGTGTGCTGGATCAAGCCGCTGCCCAAGGGTCAAATCGGCGGAAAATAGCGGGAACACAGATGTAGGACAAGTAGGGAAGATATGTGGTTCATGCAAAACCCGTCGCGATCGAGATGTGCAAGCGGACATCAGCAATCAGCATCCAGGATGATGCACCCACGTACATTCGAATAGTGATCACCCTCAACAAAGTGTTAAGCACTCCCAGGCGCGCCAAGGC
>NMUC01000078.1:0-113901 GCA_002319055.1 Knufia petricola | reverse complement strand
GACTTCGTCTATTTAAGTATACTAACCTACTCCTTTAGGTTCTCCTTCTTATATATCTCGAGCAAGATCTTCGTATAGTCGTCGGCTTCCTTATTGTTAAGAGATAGAGTGCCTTAGATCTAGTACGCGCCTCGTTCGTAAGATTCTAGTCGTTTAATATCGATATTAATATACCGAAAGAAGGTCGAAGACCCGTTCGAAACCTCTTAGTACTTTATATAATACGGGTAGGAAATAAGGGCCGTAGTACGATTAGATCGAACTATATAGTATAGTACGAAGTACTTTAAACTTTATCGTATAATCTACTAACCGAGACTAAAGAAACTATTACGTAGCTATTCCTTATTCTTTACGTTATTTATAACTTAAAGGTAGTACTTATATATCTCTAACTCGAGGAGAATATATTCTAGTATAGTACGGTCCTTATTGTTCTTATATATAGGATAGTCCTCTTTAAAAACCTTATCGTATTTAATAGCGAATAAGTCTATAAATAGATCGACGTTTATACTTCTCTTCTCCTTCTAGTTCTACTATTTCTCTTCGCTAAATAGCTTCTCGAAGAGCTTCTTTTATTCGTCCTCTATTAATTAATCCTACGTAGTAGGCGAGTGCTTAAATCGATACGGACCTAATTTATTAGCGTTAACTTATAGTCGGTCCTCGCGCCGCTACTAGCTATATAACTTAGTTCGCTATAATTAATCTAGTAAGCCCCGCTCTACTATACGACGAATTAACTCTAATCTCTCCTTAAGAGCTTATCTAGAGATTCTCTTAACCTAGAGTCCTATAGTACTACTAAAGTCCTTTAAGTATCGATAGTATACTTTAATACCTTTTCTATCGACCTTATTTTACTTAACGATTAGACCTGCTTAAGTAGCGTTATTAAGCTTGCTCTTTAACGCGGCTAGGAGTGCTATTAGTAGCTATAGGTAGTAGCTATACTTCGTCTTTTTAGCTAGCTTAGTAGATAGAGCACCGAGGGCCGATCCTACCTTAGCGGATTAGCTAATCGATTCGGCGATATCCTCTCTAGCTTTCTTCTTCTCTTTATCGATAACCTCTATAACGCGAGCTCTCTTAGAAGAACGAGTAACTCGTCTTATAGTTAAAGCCTATCCCTTATCTAGGCTAAGCGATCGTCCGCGTTTAGAGCTAGGTTTATTTTCGGCCTAGAGCTAAAAACGAACTTAGACTATAGCCTTATCCTTAATTATTATAGCCTCGCTAGTATTTATATCCCCGTTACCTAGAATATTACCTTCGTTTACTAGATCTTTATTAAAGTCGTTAATAACCTTATTAATATTAATATTATCGTCGTCCTCTTCGGTAGAGCTATACTACTCCTCTTACTCTCTTTAGATTACTGCTTTTAATAACCGAAGGACTAGAGCTTAAGAGCTTCCTAGATTGTTCTCTTTCGCCCTCGATAACGAGCTAAGTTCTTTAACCTAGCTTAAAGAAATACTACCTTCGGGAACGTAGTTAATCTAGCTATCGCTTCGGATATAGTAGCCTACCTAGTATAGCTACTCTTTTATAGGTATACTTACGATTACTCGACTAACGTTTTCTTAGTTCGTAGTTAAATTCTTTAGATCGCCCTTTCGGTTCTTTCTAGTTATTCGTTAATACGCTTTATTATTTAGTTGCTTCTTTAGTTTACTAAACTCGATATTCTTAAGCACTCTCTACCTAATCTTACTAGCCGTTAAGGCTATCTACTTTATAAAGCTAATAGGGATACTAAATAGCTAGTAGGTTTCGGCTACTCGAGCTAGGATCTTCTTAAAGTCCGCTTAATCGTATACCTTCTTAATTTTCTTATATATATTAGCTAATCTTTATAATTTCTCTACCTATTTCTCTATATCCTTCTTTATCTTCCTTTACCCTTCGGTATTATAGCTCTAGTATTAGTTGCTTATCTAAGGGTTCTACTTAAGGTAGCGTAGAAGGCGGTATTAAATCGAATAGATACGTCCTTCTTCGCCGAGGATTGTATTTTATACTTCTTAAATTCGTATAACTTATTTATCTATTAAGAGGGTCGGTAGACTATTAATAATATCGCCTATTAACTCGGTTCTACTATTAACGATAATCTACTAGCTATCGACCTAGGCGGTTACGATATCGGTTACTAACTATAGCGCCTAGTTAGCTATCGTAATAATAGTTATTTTAACTACGTAGCTAGGGTTATAGTATAGTTACCGTCGTCGCTAATAAGTCGTAGTAGTAGTATTAGGTTAGTCGAGCATTAGAGAAAGTAGTAGGTTTACTAGGAATCTCTATTAATTATTCCTAGCTTACTACTCGATCGTAACCCTTTCTAATTAGCTTATTTACTAAAGTAAAGGTATTATTATAGAGTAAAAGTGTTATTATAGAAAATTTTACCTCGCCGTCGTCCTTCTCCTAGTCTACTAATAGTCGTTATTAACCTTGCTATCTTTAGTCTCGCCGTCTATAGCCTCGACGTTAGTAACTAGATATTATAACCTATTTCCCTTCTTTCTCTCCTTCTCTCTTTCCTTCTCTCTATTTACAATTCCTAGTCGAAGAACGAAACTATCGCCGGCGGGCGAAGTGGATATAATAAGAGGAATCCGCCTTCGGCTAGCAAGCTACTGCTTAAGAAACGAGACCCTTATCGTACTTAACGGCCTTAAGCACCTTCTAGGAGCGCCCTTAAGAGCGCGTAGATAGCTAGTCTAATTAAGGGACGTCCTTCTAGCCCGCGGGCACTACTAGTATATTTATAAAAACTCGGGGTCTTTCTATACTAGCGGCTAGGTGCGTAGTAGTAGGATCCTAAGTATCTAATACTTCTTCTTCTCTCCTTTTAAACTTAACGACCTTGTTTTATTATAAAGCCTCTCTCTCCTCTTCTCTTTACCTCTAGATAAATAGCTTTAATCTTAATCCTATAAACGTTCCTTAAAGCTACGCCTCGTCTAGTTCCTTTAATAGGTATATACTCCTTTCTTCTACTACGTCCTTTACTCTATATAGGCTAAGCTATCGAAAGGATAGCTTCTAATCCCTTAATATATTAACTTCCTTTTAATAGTTATAAAGAAGCACTAGGGTCCTCTTCTAAAGACGGCTAAGTCGAATATTTTATATTATATTAAAGGCTTCTTTATTCTACTCTCGACTTCGATATAGGTAGAGAGCTACCTCTTTTATATCTTCCTTTCTCCTCTCTAGGATCCTCGCTCTTATCGTAATTAGGTTTACCGTAGTTCTTATCTCGTTCTAATTTATTACGGCTTAGGTAGGTACTTCGAGCTCGATAGGCAGAATAGGCCGGTTAGTAAATTCTACCTCGTAGGGCGTTAGACTAGTTAACCTTCTTATCGTCGTTTTATCCGCCTATAGCACTGTATAGAGGTTCTTAACCTACTTCGTTAGCCTACCTCTTATCTTAGATAGCGCGTCTATAACGAGCGTATAACCTCTCTCGATTAGGCCGTTCGCTTCTAGGTAGTAAGCTAAGACTACTACTCTCTAAATACTATACTTCGCGGCTAGTACGGCTAGAACGCCCTTATTCTTAGGGCTATCGTCTACTACTAACTTTCTAAATATCTTATACCTATAGATAACGTCCTTCTAGAGGAATTTAGTAACGGCTTTACTTATCGTAGAAGTAAGTACCCTCGCTTTTATCTAGCTAGAAATATCGCTCTTTATAGCTACTAGGTAAGTCTTTTTGCTATCCTTTAGTATATAGATAATATCTATTTCTACCTTCTCCTACTACGTATCTATCTAGGTAGGCGTTAATTCTTCTATATAGCGGGTATACTCGCGTTTCTAATACTCCTTATAGCTACTTCGATATACCTTAACGTCCTTTTATATATTTTCCTAATAGTATCTATCTATAAGGCGTTGATACGTATTCTCCTTCCCTTTATAACCTACGTCGTTATATATCGCTTAAAGCAGGTTCTGCTTCTTTTCTTCGTTATCTACTACTCGTCTTAGAAGCTAGTACTTTACGGTTTCTCTTTAGAATAGGTATCTTTCCCTTATATAGAAGTTCTAGGCTCTCTTATAGAATGCCTAATACTAACTCTAAGAGTAGTCGTTTCTCTTCTTTATCCCCTTCTATAGGAATATCGTAATCGCCTTTAAATCCTCGTTATACTTATTACCTAGTAGTCTATCTTTATTAGCCGACCCTAATACGGATTTCTTATTTCTTTCCTTCTCTTCTTCCTATACTTAAATAGGGTAGAGCTTAATTAAATATAGCTATTTATCGATCTATTCCTCGATATCCTCCTTTTACTCTCTCTTTTATATATTCTCTCTAGTCGCTCTACGATAAGATAGGGCGTCGGTAGCCTAATTCCTATCTCTCGAGATATAACGAATCTTAAAGTCGAATATTCGAATCTATATAAGCTACTATATTATTAGGGCCCCTAGTAGATCCGTCGTCGATCTATTTAACTAAGCGTATAGTATATTCGTATTCGTTTCTACGTAGAAATATATACTATATAGCTATTATCGGAACTTCTTTAACGCCTTTAGTAGTGCTTAATACTTACGTTTTCTCTAATTATATCTAGATTCTATACTTAACTAAATCTCGCTTTTATACCTTATAGGGTATCGCTTCTACTTTTCTTTGTATAGCTGCTTTTATATTAGAATAGCGCTTTACCTCGTTAAGCTTCTATCTACTATAAGCACGATCTTACCTACTTCTTCTCTATAATCTAGGATTACTAGAGTAAGTATCGTCGTTAGCTTCTTCTAAAGAGTCGCTATTACCTAACGATAGTCCTTATTAAAGTTAAAGTTAACCCCCTTTTTAGTTAGTCGATATAGCGGACTAGCGATAGAAGCGAAGTTTTTAACTTAGATTTAGTAGTAGACGTAGAGTCCGAGGAAGCCTTTTACCTCTATTACATTGCGTAGTTCCGGCTAATTTAGTATCTTCTTAATCTTCTTAGCCTTTAAGTACCTTCTATCTCGATTATATATATACTCGACGACTTTTATACTCGGTATTAGCTACTATAACTTCTCCCTCGCTATCGTCGCTCTAGATAGCTCTACTATAAGTAGTACCTTATCGAGATTTAGTAGATATTTAAGTATATACTTCCGTACTCTTAATAGGTTCGCGGCCTTCTTCTCGCTATAATCGTCCTTTAAGCTATCTATAGTAATATCGTTAAGGTATAGGTTCCTAGAAACTCCCTTTAGGATTCGTAGACTAACCTATACGAACTATATAACCGAGTTCGTCGCTCCTTATAGAAGGGTAGTTTATCTTAATAGTCCGAGCGGTATCTAGAAAGCCGTAATATCTCTACTTAAGATATTAAGCTCGATCTAATTATAACTAGAAAACTAGTTAATTAGACTTAAGATAGCTATACTCGCGATAAGTTTCGAAAACTCGTCTACTAAGAGTAGTAACGTTGTATCTTAAACCGTTTCTCTATTAATATTTATCGCTGTATTTATAATTCGGTACTTCTCGTTTTTCTTTTTAAACGTAAACTAAGGATTTCGATAGAGACTATAGTAATGCTCGTAAACGCTAGCCGCTATCCGTTTCTCTAGTATCTTAATAATCGTTCTACGGATAGCCTTTAAAAGAGGGAATGCTTTAGCCTACTAGGCTTTATATAGGACTATCCTAATTTACTAAGGGGGGACTACCTTTAAATTAACTTAACCTATCTTCTTAAAAATCTAGGCGAGAGCAGCTTCTTAATAGAATAGAACTTCCTTAAGTATTCTCCTCTTCTTAAGCTAGATATTATTATCTACTAATAGGTTCCTATATCGTTCTAGTATTAGTCGCTACCTTCGCGAGAAGATAGTAGTCCTTAAGGTAATAAGTCTATAATATTTACTGCTTAGATTAGTATTCGCCTTAGTAGTACCTTTAACGCGTTTCTAAGCGCGCTCTTTCTAATTTAGTAGTTTACCCGGCGTGCTTTTATTTAATTTATCGCTATTAATAGGCCGAACCTTATCTACCTTTCTTTTATATAGCGTCGTAACCTTCTAGACCTAACCTTATCGACGCCTCGCGACGGCGGTATCGTTCTTAGTATATATCTATATAACCGTATTACCCCTAGTTAATAGTCTAATTACGTTAATACGGGCTCCGCTTATTTAAAAGCGGGTTAGCGTCGTCTATTCTTAATCCTAATTAGTTAGTTAAGAAAAGTTTATTTCTAGCTCGAGGCTAGAAACGAATCTAGTCTTAACGATTAAAACCTTATTTCGGCCGCTCTTACACCTTCTTTTATAAAACGTAAGCCTAGGTATTTTAAACTCGCTTAGACGTTTAAAGACTATATCCCTTCGTCGTAGACGTCGTCTAGCTTTATCGTTACGCCGGTCTTACGGTCGAATAGTCGTACTATAAACGTTTCCTTCTTATTAAACTAGGTCTAGCTTCGCGCCTACTCTATAAACGGTTCTTCTAGAATAAGATCGTAATCCTTATCTACCTTATTAACGACGTAGATATCGCTATAAACAATAACGCTACCGAAGTAGAGGAGATAGCGAGGGATAAGACCGTATAGGACCTATCTACTTCTATTAAATCCGACTATATTTACCCTCTTAGAAAGAGCTTAAATACGAAGGCTAATCTCGGTAGCCTTCGCCTTATCGATAACGCTAATCGTAGCACCCGTATTATATATTCTAAGGCAATCGATTTCGTAGATATTAACTTCTAGAATCGAGGCGTTCCTACTCTTTACCTTATACGTAGTACCTTCTATATAGAGGGGTTTAACTATAATAGTATATAGACGAGAGACCTTCTACTTATGCTATTAAGGAATAAGTATAATCCGCCTATCTTCTTCTAACGCCTCCTAGACCTTCTTTTAGAATACTATTCGCCGGACCTCGTTAATCTTTAAATAGTTCGTTATATTAAGATTATTCGCTACCTTAGCTTATAGTAATATATTAACGAGTTTATTAGCACCTTATCGCCCTAAGACCGCAGTCGCTAGCTTTTAGCGGCTCGGATCTAGTAGTGCCTAACGAGCCCTTCTTCTTACGGCGTTCGTAGGAAGAGGGGGCCGCTACTAGCTTTCTCTAACCTAAACGTTCTCTATCGGCCGGATCGTATCCTAAGAACTCCTCTCTTTCGCTAACTCGTCTATCGTATTAACGGGGACGTATGCTTTTTAATATAATCTCTTCGCGCTTAGAAGGCTACGCTCCTTCTTAACTCGTAACTAGATTACCCTCGCTACTAGTTTTCTTCCTAGCTTACTCTTTAAGGCTTTTTCTAACCGGCTAGCGGTTACTCTATAAATAGCAGCCTCGTCTATACTATTATCCTTCTTCTTGTTCGTATTAAATCCTAGAATAATCTTAAGTAAGCGAATCCTTTAATTACGGAGCTAACTAGTCTCTACGTCTTTCTCTTTTTAGAAGCTAGTAGTACCTTATTAGACCTAGTTCTTCTACGATTCTATTGTATTCTAAAAGAAGAACGGCCTATTCTAGGACTCCTACGGTCTAAGGATAATCTTTATTTCTTCGCAATAGTATAGATTCTACTACTCTATAGTTATTAAAGAAGAATAGTTATTCTAGATATATCCTTTTTATTTATAAAACGTATAGAGACGACGCTTGATTAAGTACTAGAATCTACTTTAAGTCGCGGGCTTATTCGAGAATTCTAGTACTAGAGAGAAGGTCCTTACCGTTTAGTTTCTATCTAACGAGGAATCTAGGCGAGCAAGTTCTAGCGCTCCTACCTACTAGGAACGAGTAGATAGTGCTCCTCTTATTTAAGCTAATATTAGTACTTAGATCTTTAGTTTTTCTAGTTACCTAGTAAGCTCGTTTATCCCCTAAGTACTAATAGCTACTATAGGTACCGTAGTAGCCGTAGTAGCTATAGGTTTTACGATTACTCTCTACTTAACCTTCTCTCGAAGGCCGATAGCTAGTCTAGTTAACGCTTTCTTTACTAGGGTACTTAGGTTATTAGAAGCTTTAAGTGCTTCTATCCTACGTAAGCCCTTTACCTTTTCGAGCACGTAATCCGCTATTATATTAAACTTAGAAGAGGCCGGAAGCTCCTTCTCTTTCTCGTTAAATAAATCTCCCTTTTCTACGGTCTTCTACTATATATACGCGAGAAGCCCTATTAGGAAGAGGATATATTTCCTTTAAAGGGCTAGCTTCTACTTAGCCTTTAAGGCTCTAGCTACGTCCTTAAAGACGTAGATATAGTTAGTAATATTCTTTAACTTCTTTTATTCCTAGTTTAAGAGTGCTTTAAGAAAAGTAATCGTCTTACGCTTCTATATATTATTCTATTCTCGAAACCTATTAATTATAACCTTCTTTAGAGCCTTCTAATTCGTACTCTTATACGTAGGGACGTTTCGAAGCTAGGTCTAGATAGTATACTTATAATAGCGGAGCATCCTTCTTAGCCTTTAGGCGATGCCGATCTTATTATTATTAAATAAGTTTTCGATATACTTAAAGAAGTCGATTACGTTTATTCTATTAAAGTATAAGGCGTATATTATCTCTAGGACTAGTATTACTAAGTTTATTACGATAGTCGTAGCTAATAAGGCCGGCGTTAAGGCATCGCCTACTTAAGAGCTGCTTTTTATTAATATTTTATATCTAGTTACGAGTAACGCGTTTTTTAATTCTACTAACTAGTTTTTTAGGTAACTTCTATTCTATCCTTTCTTCTAGTTGTTCTTCCTTACCTTCTATTAAGCTACTAATCCTATTAGTACGAGTACTAACTTGATTATTCCTAGTAGTACTATCTATATAAGGAGTAGTACCTAGGCCGTTCTTTATTCGATTTCTAACTACTATAGGTTCTTCTTATCTTTAACGCTCTATCCTCGTAGTCGAGGCCGATACTATAGCGTTATAGCTATCGTATCGTCTTCTAACGGTAGATTATCTATACTTTCGGCTATTAACGCCCTCCCTATAGAGAAGGATTCTCGAAGCTCTTTTTCTAGCGACTAGTTATTCTCTTTATCTTTCTTCTTCTTAGTTATCGATATATCGATTCTAAGGATTAGAGGTACTAGACGATAGCGTAGTCTAGGCTATCTCCTTCTCTCGATACGTAATATTACTATAGTCTCTCTTATCTCCGTCTTCGGCCTACCTTTCGTTAAGTTATCCGGTATCGCTATTCTAATTTTTTAGAGAGAAGGCGATACCCCTTTATTTTTTATCGCTCTTTCTCTTTAGGACGTCCTACTACTACTTAGTTAGTATAGAATATACCTTCTACCTCCCTTTCCGTATTAAATATTAGTAGTAACGTAAGACCGTCGAGTCGGTTCTAAATAAAGGCACTAATATAGTAATATTTAGAGTTGCTTTAAAAAGATAATACGATCGGGTATTGAACGTATATTATAAAGTTAGAGTATATTATCTTCTTATTATTATCCTTAAGTAGTCGTTAACTACTTAAGTCCTATAAGTATATCGTAAGGCTGCCCTTAGCTAATCTTCCTTTCTTAACTACCGTATCTTATACTATACTCTTTAATCTTATAATACTATAATCTTAATATACGGTTTATTAAGGTCTAGAAGGTTACTAAAGCGTTATATAATCCGAAGGGTATAGTAAGAAACTTGTATTTTCCTTATTAAGTATTAAAAGCTATCTTCTTACGGCTATTATTATCTACTTAAACCTAGTAGTATTCTTATATTAGATTTAGTTTAGATAGATATCTAGTATTTCTAATTAGGTCTAGATACTTCTAGATTCTTAGTAGTAAATAGCTATTTTTACGAGTAACTACGTTTAAGGCTCTATAGTTAATATATATTCTTTATTTCTCTCTAGGTTTCTTAACGAATATAGTAGGGAAGCCCTAACTACTTAAAGACTCCTAGATAATCCCTTAAGCTAATATTTACTTAATCTATTTAGATTATTCCTTAAGATATATAAGTAATAGTAGGTAAGCGTTAATATTAATAGATAATATATCGCTTATATCTATTATATAATTAGTCTCTCGCTTAGGAGGTAGTATAGCGAGTAAGTTTTTCTTAAAGGTCTCGCTATACTTTTTAACTATCTTTTAGAGTTCGTATAATTTCGTAGTTTTATATAAAACTACTCTATACTAGTCGGCTTACTACGTCTTTATTCCTTTAAGGTTAGCTTTAGTCGATATATATATAATATATACTAGGCTTATCGGCTTTTATAACGCTCTTTTAACCTAGGCTACTATTAGTAATTCGCTATTGAAGTTAGCTGTATTAATCTAGTATATCGGCGTTTAAGGCTAAAGGTTAAAAGTTTAATCGGCTATAGTTATAGTTAAGGATAAGTTATCCTAATCTATTTATAGCTTATAGTTATATAGCTAGGGAATATCGAATATAATATTAAACTCGATAATATCTAGAACTTAAATAGTAATATAGTACTTATACTCTAAAAGGTCTAGATTATAGCTTATCTTCCTTAATAAGCGAATAATCGATCTATTTACTACTTTTATTTACTTACTTATCCCTTCTTACTTACGAATCGAGAGAGCTAGTCGATATACTAGGTTACTAGAGATATAATCTTAATTTACTCCTAAGTTAACGAGGATAAAGATATTATAACGTCGTTCTCTATTAATTAATACGCTCTCTACTACTAAGAGATACGCTTTCTTTAAATAAGTAGCTAAGTAGTAAAATAGCTTAGGTTATAGACTATCGCTATTAAGCGTAGAATATTATAAAAGAGTAACTTTAAAACTTAAGTTTCCTTTAGGCCTAATAGGTTCTTCCTTTATTACTAGGCCGTTTAGTTTTTCTACTTAAACTTAATCTTTTTCTTACGTTATTTCGATCGAGAGCGAGAACTTATACGACTATATCGGCTATTAAAGCGTTCTCTATTAGAGTCTTTACGACTTATAGAGATTAACGATCGTTTATAAATACTTCGGTTATTAGTATATTAATAGTAGTTATTAGCTATATATCTACGCTTTTTATACTTAAAGCAGGCGTTTCTTAACTTATACTAGCTCTTCTATTCCTTTAATCCCTTTTACGAGGATTTATAAGATATAAAGAAGGTCTCTCGCCGCCTATACGGCTTTAAGATACTATAGAAGTATCTTAGTAAGTCTTCTCTTACTCTACTATTTATCTAATAGGTTTAAGTAAGTCTAAGTATTTATTTCGTACGATCTATACGTTAGATATAGTCTACTAGAGGTAAATTATCCTATTTAGAGTATTTTACTATCTTTATATATATACGTAAATCTATACTAACTCGTATTACTTCTTTAATCTTTTACGATTATTTTATAAGCTTAATCTTTACTCTAAGCTTTACTAGATTAACGACGAAGTTAATAATAGATAACCTATCTTATACTATCTATACTTACTAGTTTCGGTACTTAATTTATTCGTTAAAGTCCCTAAAGTAATTATTTAACTAAGTAGTATACTACTTTATTATCGTTATAGTTATCGCTACTATAGTATTAAAGAGTTAGCGAATCGAATAAGCTAGGAAGGTTTAAGCTAATTATACCGCTTCTATCTTCTCTATCTATACTCGACGAGTACTATAAAAGTTATACTAGTCTATAAGTTCTTAAATATATTAATTAAGCTTATCCCTTATTCGATCGCTATTATAGATAAATAAGTCTTTTACCTTAGGCCTTTATATATAAGTAACTTAAGGCTCTTATAAGGTATATAATACGTCTTTAAATAACTCGTTAAGGCGTTAGATATTCTAGCTATTATAGCTAATACCTTCGTTAATTTAAGCCGCTACTAATTAATACTACTTAAGAGCCTACTAGCTTTATTAAAATAGTACTTAGTTCTATTATTATAATTAGATTAAGGCCTTTAGTAAATAGTCTATTTAACTAGAAGAAGCATAGTATAAGGTTAGTTAGAACTTCGTAGAATTAAATAAGATATTATACTCGCGAGTGCTTTTTAAGGAAGTCTTAAAGTTATATTATAGATTCGAGTCTATAGGGGATTTAATAGTACGCTTCGTTAAAGTTTATAAGCTTTATTTATAAACGAATACTATTAAGTAATACTTTATAACCTTCTATAAGAGCCTTTAAGTCTCTTATATCTCTTATAAATTTATATATATTTATATTCTTATTAACTATTTACTATTACCCTTAATATTATAGGGTAATCTTTATCTAGGTAAGTAGTTATTATATTAAACTTCTTAAGGTAGCGTAGTCTTAATTATAACTAAAGGCCTTATTATATCTTAGCTAAGATCGACTTAAGGCTAATTCTTACTAATTAGATTAATAGAGTTCTTCTTTATATCCTATTTAGCTAGCGGCGGAATTATTATTTCCGTAAGGTAAAAAAGTATTTCTATCGTTTAGTTGAGTCTCTATTATTTTTAATTAGATCTCTATAATAAGAGGTAGCTATTATCTTCCTTTTCGAGTTTAGTATAATTTCTATTATCTTCTAAAGATCGACTATTCTATCGCTTATTTAGCGCTAATAGAGGCGATATCTAGTTAGTCTTTTACCGCTCTCGAGAACGAGAAATCATTCTTAAGAACGACGGTATAGTCGCTCTAGTTATTAGTAACTTAATATAATACGCTATTTTATTACCGTAATCGTTACTACTAAATATAAAATTAGCTAAGGATTATTGTATTAAACTAGCTAGAAGTAACGGTACGATAAGGCCGCTTTAATAGGCCAATAATGCCAAGCCCTCAAATAATATTACACTTCCTATCACGTTCTGCCGTTGTCCGGATAAAGCTAATTATAGTCAAATATTAGAGCCATTAGTATGAAAGGATGATTACTGTAGGACAGCGGGAGACTTTTGAAACTCGTTATTATGCAACCTGCATGCTACCGTGTCATTGCCTTAGATACGTATGGAATCCCTGTTCCGGGTATCGATTTGTGTTTCCGTCGTTATTCATTAAATTATACATCAACCAGTGCCTCCAGCGGCTGGCTCGCAAATGCTCATACAGAGTACAGGAATCAAGCACTGTTGGACTTAGAAATCAATCAACCTGCTTCTTTCCATCTTTCCATCCAAGAACGCCTTAAGCTCGGCATCTTCATCAGCATACCAATAAACGGTTTTGCCTCTCTTATCCTGGATATGAAGGTCCATCGCCCACCGGTTCCAGCTGTTTGATTCGGCATGATCGACCACAACCTCGCCGTTCTCAGTCTCCCTGGTCCGAATATCATTGTTGTTCTCGAGAAGTAACTTGAGGCAAGCTACACGATTTTGAGACTTGCGGTCCTTGAGCTTCTCGTTGTGAGTATCTCTCATGTCGGCCGCGTACATGATTGGTGTAATGCCGAAACTGTCTTGCTGGCCTGGTCGACCAATAAAACTGTAGTTGCTGCCACCAAGTACGTTATGCCGCCGCGCATAGTTCATGAGTAAATCCACAACGTCCGTGTCGCATCTGAAGCATGCCTCATGGAGCAAACTGTTTCCATGCCATGCTTGGCCTGGAAAGTCTTCCTCCCCAAGTTGCATGCCGTGCTCCAGGAGCACTTGCACAATCTGTGTGTAGCCTTTGGAGCAGGCCACCAGCAATGGATGCAAGACCCGTCGATCTGCGTCATATTTATAGGCGGCTATTGCTTCTGGCTTCCAGGTTCCACCTTTCTCAAGCAACATGCGTACAATGTTGTAGTGACTTCTGTCCACAGCTAGGGTCAGGGGTGTGAAAGGTGCCATTCTTCCATATCCGGCTCTGCATGCCACGGCATTGACGTCCACACCGAGCTGAAGAAGTATCTCGACCTCGATAACTGGCTCGAACCTCAAATCGCAAAAGAAATGAAGAGGAGAGTATCCATGACCAGTACCAGCCAACCCTTTAATTGTGCCTTTCTTCATATTGGCCTTGAGTTCCGGAGTGCGAAGAACGAGTATGGCTGACAGCGGATCGTATAATTGTAGGAACTGTATACCGTCTTTGCTGCTCTTCTCGTCTTTGCACTTTTGTGCGATATATTCGAACCTGCCCTCCATCTCAGGTCGGGACATACGCGTACAAGAGGTCGCAGCCCTCGACAGCGAGCTTCGACGGCGCCCCTGGGTATCAGTAACCTCGTCCGTATCCTTTCTAGAGGTGTTTGTGTACGGAGTCCAGCCATCAGAATTCATGCTCTCCTTTCTAGTCTGCGTGGGGCCGTGGAGCGATGCTGTCTCGTTGGGAGATGTTGATAAGTAAGCTGACTTGTCTGCTACCATGACGGAAGCGTCGTTGAGTATCCCCAGGTAGTGTGACCGAGTCTTGGCATTCGGAATTGACTGCCTCGGTGTCCAGCCAGAACGACTGTATGGTACTGATAGTGGTGGCGGTTCCGTCCGTTCTTCGCGGCTGTTAGTCCTGAAGCGAGAAGTGAGGTCGAAAGTTGTCCGCCTTGGCCGTTGTGTCGACGACTCAGTAGGCATGCCAACGGGCTCCCCAGCTGGAGGAGAAGGAGTAAAGGGTGATGCAGGACTCAATCCCACAGGTCGAGGTTCTGTCGCAGGCTGAATTGGCTTCAAGAAGATTTTATAAGCTTCTCCACGTGCACTTTGGCCTTTCGCTTTGTACATTTCGATTACGAGCTCGACTGATTCTCTTGTCTTGTGATGCGCTTCTCCTAACAGTTTCTTGCGACCCTTGAATGCTTGCACAGCATGACTCTCGGCATGTACATAGTCTGACTTTTTTAGATACACTTCACCAAGAAGATGATTGGCCGACAATGCTTGACCTTTGTCTGGAGTGCGTGGCCCCGACGACAGCATCGATGCAGAACTCGACTGTGGTGCATCGAGGCGTGGACTGGCCTGGCTAGCTAACGGTTGCAACAGAACAATCGCTTCGTCGTACTTGTTGTGTTTTACAAGACACTCCCCTAGCATTAGGCAAACATCCGCCGTAGAGCATGCCATACGTGGGCCGAAATCGTTGCTCTGCGAGATTGTCAGAGCTTCTCGGTAATTGTCCTCTGCAGCGGCGAAGTCTCCGCCATCCAGCGCCGCATGACCATTAAAGAGCAGCGTTTGCAGCAACTGAAGATCGACATCATCATCATCATCGCTATCATAGAGTGCGTCATGTAATGGCGCTGCTGTAGATTGAGCGTCGGAGGCAAGTGGCGTGTCGGTAGTCGACTCAGTGTGCACTTGGTCCACATACCTGCTGATGCTGTCTAGCTTCTGTGTTGTTAACGGAACAAAGTTCGAGCCGCGACGACGTAAGTCAGTCGTTGCTGTACCTTCCTCCTCCTGATGAGCCACGCTTGGCGCCGAGAGCGTACTTGCTGCAATAGAGGCGCTGTCCAGGAACTTTTTGGCCGTCTCTACGTAATGCTCCATATTGTCGAACCATGCTTTGTCCGCAGTGGATTCGCCCATGAGCGTTGAGCCGCCAAGACTGGCCTGTCGTTTGGGGACCACCAGGCCTCTAGAAGCCTGCTCAATTTTTTGTATGCTCCGTCGTAGCGAAAAGAGCTGCTCGTTGAGATGAAGCTGGTGTACTGTGGTCATCTCCTGCTGCTTGAGCTGCATAGTCAGGCTGATCATCTGCATTGGCAATTGCAAGCTAGAGTTAAACAGTAAGACCTGCTCGCGCAGTCTGGCAAGCTCTCCGCTGGTCAGCTCCTCCTTCAACTGCTTGACAACAGGACGAAAGAGCCCGCTGGCGTCTTGGATGCGTCTCAGTACATTGGTGATTGCTACCATAGTCTTTTCGCAATCATGTAAGGTCTGACTCAGCTGCGCCCATAGATGTCCGCCAGCGTCTCTGTTGGTGTTCCTAGCAGCCTCAAGCATCGACGGCTCCCTCAAGCTTTGATTCAGGCCTTCGTAGGTCGCTTGTAGCGCCTTTACCTCGTTGATGAAAGAGCCAATCCTGTCGTCAACCGTCTTGACGGATTCGATCCATTTGGCCATGGTCATCGTAATTTGTACACATTGTGAGACAATCTGTAAGGAGCTCGCCAGAGCTCCTATGACCTCCATAGCTGGCGCTGTTCTGTTGTCCGTCGATAGTAAGGCTGATTGAAGACCCAAAAATTATCACATTTGGCAGGTAGCGGTGGTTGTGAGCCTCAGTCGTCTTGGAAGACGCAGAGAAGGAGACTAACAAGTTGGCCAGAATGCAAGAGCGAATCTAATGGATGTCGAGCTGATTCGAGCGCATGCTGCGATAGCATGTAGCGCGTCCGCATCACTTTGAGCAATGCTCTCATACACTTCGGAAAGAACTTTGGAGTGATCAAGCAGGAGTGGTCCAGTCCACGTGGACCTAGATTGAAAGGGCGGCAGGCGATGAGCTCGCAAATAGTGACCAACGAGAACAATCTTTCTCGGAATCGACATGCTAAGTGGCTGTGGCAGCCCCACGGACAGGTGTCTGCGAAACGAGGCAAGGGTAGGAGACTTTCCATGGCGGATGATCGGACTGTTGCCTGAGGTCCTCCACTTGTTCTCCACTGCACCATTAGTTAGTAGTACTAGTAGCTCTAAGCCTCCACCAAAAGCTATTGTCAAAAGTTGATCGCACTCAGTGTAGTGGCAGACTTACCAGTGAATGCTGACAGTTCCTGTTATGTCATGATTGTATAATTGCAGAAGAAGCTTACAAAATATGTGCTAAGCACAAGCTTGACTATCCGTGCACGTGGATTGTGGACGGGCTGTAATGTGCACGGTACATGCATTGCATAACCCTGGTCAATTGTAGCTGCAGTAGGTCTCAGCCCCAAGTTCTGCAAGCCAAAAGTGTTTAGGTCTTTGCGTGGGCGCCCGCTTGTACAACCGGCCAAAGCAATTGACGCTTAATGTCCCTCACCATGTCAAAGATATGTGGTATGCTTGTAAGCTTGCGACAATCACCACTTTTTGAAGTACTCGAGCACAAGCGTATGTACGAATCCATGGGTGATGTGATGCCAGTTTTGGTCATTAGGTGCAACTGCCTGTCGCGGTTGACCATGTCGACACCATTGACACAGGCGCAGCCTCATGGACATAAGGCGTGACGGCGCCTGTTAGCATTTCGATGGCCTTCTGATCCTGGCCTGCTGTCAGTCCAGGTTCTCTGCTTTTCTTTCGGTTTAGATCTGAATAGGTCACGTTGACGTGCCGTGCCGACGCGTTCTGTCCGGCTTCTACAGATAAGGAACACCTAATCTTTGAGCTTTTGATGATTCCACGGCCGACGCCACGGTAGGATATCTTGATCAAGCAGAAAGACGAGCGGCAACAGAAGTCGTCACAAAGAGACCAGGGCAAGCAAGAAAGTACAACGATAGGCATAATGTTCTGAACTGTCAGAAATTGAGTTGTGTCACATGTAGATTGCGATGGTTGCACGCAGCGACACAGTCTCTATGGCACGCACCTGTGAGAAGCGCGTTTAAGTAGCTTTGTCAATACGTCGCCTCCTCGTAGAGTACAAGAGATCCCAAATGTTCTTTCGTGAGCACGTTAGATTATTGATTACGCTCATACTGCAGGCCCTTGGTCTATGCTATGGAAAGCGCTTAGGGTTTGAGATATATACATTCTTGCATCATTCTGATTCGTGCTAATCACCACTTTTCTCATACCTACCCAACCAGCTATTTCACCTCCTATGCCTGAGGTGGCGTCGTTCTGCTAAGACCCAAACAAGCCGCCATCTTGTAAAAAACATCAATGGAATTGTACACGCCACCAAAATTAGCCTGGCAAGGACCTTGGCTGAAGACCGGCACATCGGTAAGCGAGTGCACACCCTGGTCGGCGCTCACTGGTAGTGTACCGTTGACGACATAACCAGTGACAGCATCAATATAGTTGACGTAGTAGTCGTCGTCATCGAAGCCAGTGATGTTGATAGCCGGGATCCGTGGACCCTGCTTATGGACAGTGTAGTTCTCTCTGTGGTCTGGGTATGCAGCGACACCTTGAAGGAGCGTGTAGCGAGGATCGACATTCGCAGGGAAGTTGACCCCTTCACTATACACCAAATTCTGGTCTGAGCCCACTGGTGCAGATGTGTTTGGCCTGACATACTGTGAGAGACCAGACTCTTGGTATATACCAACTGCACCTCTTTTTTCTCGATCGCCATCCTGAGCAGCAAGATACTTCGTATCGACGGAGCCCATGACGTCGAAGCCGTGACCATGATCGGCGGTAACGACGATTTGAGTGTTTTCGAGCTCACCGATGGATTCGAGGTAGGCCATAGTAGCTTTGATGGTATCATCGAGCTCTAGAAGTTCAGTGAGAGCTCGGTCGTAGTCGAGTACATGCATCTGCTTGTCAATGGAAGCAGCCTCAGACATGAGGAAGAAACCCTTTTCAGGGTTCCGAGTGTGCAGGATTTCGAGGGCTTTAAGAGTCATATCCTTCAAGCCAGGCTGGTCAGTAGCAGAGTCGTTACTACCGTCTGGTGCAGTCTTCGAGATATCGAGGTTTGCAGGGTAGACTTCTCTGTCTAACCACTTAGCCATGTTGCTGACGGAGAAGATGCCAAGCGTCTTGGAATCGTTCGAGGCGGTCTGAAGCGCGGTGTTGTTCAGAACGACGTTGTAGCCGGCATCGGCGAATTCGGCATAGTAGTCTTTGCCCTGGAAGGATCGCGAGTTTGGATAGAACTGTTCAGCTCCACCTCCGAACAAGACATCTGGACCGGTCCAGTTGACCCAAGTGTAGTTGTTGATACCACGTAAGAATGAATCAACGACCTCACCGTACTGCCCCCTGTTTCGGGTGTGAGCTGTTAAGGCAGCAGGAGTGGCATCAGCTATGAATGCAGTGGACACAATACCGACACCACCACCGTGGATCTCGTGGAAAAGCTCTGCGATGGTCTCGACCTTTGGATCATCTGCGGGGTCCTTCGAGCTGTCTCCATACACACTAAGAGCGTTGACAGTGCTCTTGTGGCCAGTGTAGAGAGCAGTTGCGGAGTTTGCAGAATCAGTGATGAAAGAGTCGAGAGAATGTGTCATTTGATGTCCGAGCACAGGGAACTTGTCCATAGCCATTAGAGTCTGGTACTTGCCGTTGATGCTCTGATGAGCGATCAGTCGAGCAGCTGTGATCATATTTGTGGTCATGCCATCACCAATGAACATGACTATATTCTTCGCCCGCCGTTGTGTAGGAATGTCTCGAACAGTCCAGTTCGCTTGTGTTATCGACCCGTCTTGGTACGTCAGGGTTGCAATGTATTGACCCGGCTCGTAAAGAGCAACTTTTCTGTATGCCTTCGCGGCGACCTTCACCAGCGACGGCGTGTCAGCTGCTTGGGCGAACAGGTCTTCATACCATGTGAAGTTCCACGTCTCGAGCTTCGGTTCGGGACGCTCGAAGTACTGCGTGGCTGGCTGAGCGTCCGCGCCACCTTCCTTCGCGATTGTAAAGGTGAAATTGCCATCCGGGTTCGCATAGGGCACTCGCTCGCTGCCGTTCTGCGGCGCGTGAACTTCAAGACGAATGTCGAACCATTGGCCCGGAAGGAAATCAGCTTGGTCAGGCGGGAAGATACAACCCAAGCTTGGGCATCCTCCGAGTCTCTGGAACGTTTGTGCAGTTACTTGTGATACAAGAAAGCCACACGCGACACAGTTCGCGACAGCGTTGGAGAACTTCATCGTGCAGGGAGGGTTTTCGACTTTCGATCTGCTTCACTTACTCCAAGAAAGCTAGATAGCCATCGGTTCCAGCAGGGAATCTGCTGCATTTTGTACTGCGACAACAGATGCATGAGCAGAGCTTCCCTGCCAATGAGCTTCACTCAATCGACAACAACGCAGAACGTGTTGCAACAACACCACGATAGCTGTTGTTTGTGCCGTCATCGGACTCCGACGACAAGGGCACCTCAGCTCTAGTATCTTGGCGCTCTTGGCGACACTGCTTCTTCCCCAGCTCTTCGAGATCTTGGCCAATCAACGGGACCACGTGCTCGGTCATTCAAGCTCTTCCGCATGCTTCGAACCATTGCCAAGAAAACCTACCTAGCCGACACTTCAAAAGTCGTTTCTGGTCCCTGCATTGGGCCAACCTACCGGGCAGGATTTGAAAGGTCCGGCTCGAGAGCACTTCGGAAGTACAGCGCCACAAACTACAGTGGACCACACCACATGGACACCGCGCATTAAGAGCGTACCCGTGCAACGATTGCTTGATGGCATTGGTCGATTTGACCAGTATCATATCGCTCGAAGGGGCGGCGAGGTCGGTAGTTTAGCCAAAGGTGAACAGAGATGCGTTAGTGACTGTTGTTTGCGACCAGAGTGGGCCTTCTGTCGCTCATGGTTCCAAAATAGGCAGGTGACCGACAAAACAGAGGCAAAGGATCTACCGTTCATCATGCATAGGCGTAGTTCTAACGATCGGTCTCTACAAATGATCATCAGGTTAGTCCCGTAGAGTAACTTCGCATCCCAAGTGCTTGTCACCCTTGGACCGCTTGCCGAAAACATCCAATCCAAGGAGAAGCTATCCACAGAAAAACTCATGTTGGGAATGTGAAGTGATGGCATGTCACTCCAGTAGGCTGGAACTTCCGATATCCCTTCTCGTGCTTGGCTCATGAAAGCTCGGAGCTTCCAATCGCAAGTCTTGGGTGCAGCCTCAAGAGCGTCCTTGGTATAGTCTCATTCTCTATTGACATCCTCTCTGACTGATGAGTGCTGTCGGACCAAAAGCAGCGTCCCTAGCGAGGGTTACCGCGGCCCTAGGACCAAGGACCTAGCTCGACACGGGCCACACACTCGCAGTAGAAGGCGTGGGTGTTCTTCATGTAAGCCACGATCTCTTTCGCCGGCCACCTTGTGCCTTGAAATTCCCGCGATGGCCTTTCTTCCTCGACCTTCCCGTGGAACTTTTCCAAGTCGCTTCGAACTAGATGTGCAGCCGAGGCACACTTACACCTCTCGTAGGCTGTGACTTCGTGTCGTCACGACCCGCTCCTCTGGATCCCAATATCACGTCTCGATGTAGTCTTCCACTTCTTGCATTGATCCATGACTGGTGAAGCATGCCAGGTCGAGATCATACGGACAGCAATGATCCTCAGTTTCGCATTCGAGCATCACCTTGGGTACGCGTGAGCGCATCTGCACCGACTGGTGGATCGTATCGGCCTATACTGCCATCCGTATTGTGAGCCTCAACGGATCTGTCTTTCTCCTAGAAGTTCTCAATCAATGCCTCCAAGATACAGTAGACCCGGCCATTGCTGGCGTCGTACTCGAAACGACACAGACCTCCTTTCGTAAGCTCGAAGCTGATTTGGTGTTGTATTTTGAATGCTTTGATGCGGTTGTAACCAATCATCTCCAGCAAGCGCGAAGACTGCCACTGTCTGATCAGCCCGCGGGATCAGGGAACCAGCTCACCGGGTAAACGGCCACAGATCATATGTGAAGCTCGAGCCTACTACACGCTTTTCGTGTGGAATAAGCGGACAAGAAAGGACATGAAGGCCTCGTGCTAGCCGAGCGTTGATCATTGGTCATCGAGGTAAGCTGACAATGCAATGTACTGCAGGGTAGTCATCGCATAGGAGACGTACTTGGTAGCTTAGTAAGCTAAGAAAAGCTATTGTCCTGCCAGAAGAAGTACACGGGTAAATCAAGTCCTGCTCGTACAGTAGAACACATTCCCGAACGCGGGAAAGGTATGCTTTAGGCACCAGGTACCGACAGTTATTTGATGTTCCTGTCCGTGAACAGAGAGGCAGGCCCAACAACAGTATCATCAGGCTCAGCCACGTGACTGTCTGCCTGGCGCGAATGTCTGTGCGCCAGGTACCTGGTACCTATGATTCAACATGCCAACGACGTCAGTTTTAGCTACGACTTGAGTGAACCATTTGGAGTACGTGCACATGAGATGAGATCTACAACTCACAATGGGTGCATCCGAATCGAAGCTGGTGTTTAAGCAGGGGATCTTCCGCCTTTCGGAGGAGAAGGCTATACCAGCATCAGATCCGTACTGGCTAGGATTTTGGCAATTACCGGAATCCGTGGAAGATGTCTTCAGCCTGTTTTCACCAAATGATATACGAAGGACGCGGGATGCGTCGCTTGAGAACCTCGAGACTCTGCTCCTTGCTGTCACGTCACGTCTGAGAACGCTCAAAGATCATCCTTCCTTCCCGGATCCAGAACTTGCGCCTGAACGTGACGCGCTGAACTGCGTCCGTGTCCTTACCAGAATCCTTCCTTTCATCTACGAAGCCGATCACCTAGCAGAATGGGAAGAGACGTTCTTCTGGGGAATGCGTCGGCGCAAGAGCCGAAGAGCCCAGGTGGCAGGCGAAGTGCTGTTCGACGAAAGTCAACCGGATGACACAGAGCAGACGACTGAGGATCCTGAGCAGTACGAGGAGGCAAAGCCTTTAGCAGAGGAACTGCTGGACACCCTGATCGACCTGCTGTTCTACCAGGGCTTCACACTTCCATACTCGCCAGACGCAAAGAGCAAGGTCACCTATGCGATCTGGCAGAGTGGTGTTGGCTGCAAGCAGTCCTTGAGCACGAACAAGGACCTCGAAAGCAACCGATCGGAAATCTTGCGCCTGCTCTTGACCTTGATGAGCAAGTCCATGTACATGTCATCAGCTCTTCTGCCCGTGCAGGGAGTTCGAGCTACTACCTATCTGGCTACCTGCGCCGACAAACAGATTGTGCTCTCCGTTTTATGTTCTTTACTGAACACCACCATCAAGTATAATGCTGCGAGCTGGCGAATACCATATGACCACATGGTGTGGAAGGACTCGAGGCAGTCGCTTGTTGCATACAGCTTACAGATGCTACTTGTTCTGCTCCTTTACCCTGTGCCTGAAGATGGCCAAAGTCCTGCTCCGAAGAATTACTATCGACATTTTCTGGGGCGTCTCCATCGCCCCGAGGACTTCCAATTCCTCGCAGACGGTATGACGAGAGTGTTGAGCCATCCAATGCAAGCCACGAGCTATCTGCCTGGGACACAGAAACAGGCCAGACGCGCGCCGGAAGTGATCATGCTTTTCTGGGAGGTTTTGCAGTGCAACAAGCGCTTCCGAGCTTTCATCATAGAGTCGAATCGCATGCATGACTTCGTCGTTCTAATGATATACTATGCCATGGAGCACAAGACTGATTTGTCCTGGCAAGGGGTAGTCAGAATGTGTGTCTTTGTGCTTCAAACGATGAGTGTCGAACCAGCCTTTGGCAAGAACCTCAACAAGGAATTTGAAGCACAAGATACCCTGCCAGTATCTATTCGCCTTCCGCATTTCCGAGGCTCATACGCCGATTTCCTCATCATCTCGGTACACAACTTGATCACCACAAGCCAAGGGCGGCTTGATGCAATCTACCCGGCTCTACTCGCAATCATCGGCAACATGGCGGCATATGCCCAGGGCCTAACCTTGACGACAAGCACGAAACTGCTGCAGCTCTTTGCCACCATGTCTTCTCCGAGTTTTCTGCTGGCCAACGACAACAACCATGCGTTGTTGCAATCCCTTCTCGAGGCTATCAACACCATGATTGAGCATCAGTATGCATCCAACGCACATCTCGTCTACGTTGTTCTCAGGTCGCGCAAGCGTATCGAGGCACTAAGGACGTTCACTCTAGAAGGGGGTCAACAAGAAATGGAGCGAGTAGCACGCAGGCGTAAAGAAGGTGTTGAAAGTCCAAGCATGGAGTCGTTCGCACACCCATCGAGAACAGATACGAATGGAACCATGTCGCCGCCAAGCCGGACGAATACGACCCGCAGCAGTACAGACGCCACGGTCGAAGACAACACTTTCACCGTCGGTGACGACGAAGATTCCGACGACGAACGAGAGCGCCCGACACCGTCTCAATCATCTCCATCAGTCCGTCACTCTCGAGCAACGTCCGTCGCATCGTCGATAGCGGATGATGCTCTTCCTATACAGCTGCGTGGTATGTCGGAGAAAGCACGGGGCAAAATGCCGGCAAGCGCTGAGTCGTTTTCAAGATCGGCCAGCACAACAAGTTTAGCTCGCTCCGGAACAGGTCAGTTCGGGGGATTTGTGCCGACAGCGGAGTGGATTGAGACATGGTTGCCTGAGCTGCCGCTACACACACTTCTGACACTCACTAAGGAGTTATCGCCCCGCCTACCACCGACAACGAACGCCAACACGGTGTCGGACGACAGCATGCGGCAAGAGGCCAACGCTCGGATAACGGAGCTATTACAGTCCTTGCCTGAAACAGCTGAGCAACCAGCCATATCAGCCATACTTTCAGCACCTTCGCCAATTCGAGTTCATCTGTTTGAGTGGTCGGCGCTATCTCTCGGTTGGTACATGTCAGTGTTGTGGTCGCTTGTTTACGCAGCAGAGATGCATGTCGCTCCAGCAGCATCGGCAACGGCATCAACGATCTCGAACACAGTCACAGGAAATGCCAGCATGGGTATCGGACCAATAGGTGTGTGGAACGGCACGCATGTCAAATTGTTCCAAGTAAGCACAGAAGGAAAGAGAGAGGGACCGAGCTTGTCAGCCCCACGAGGTGCCGTTGATGCGGTAGGGACTAGGCTGGTGGATGGTGTTAGAGGATTGAACTTGGGCGGTTTTATGGGTAGGGTAACTGGCGCGGGCAGCAACGTTTCATCGCCTACACTTGGTAGCAGTGAAGGGCCGGGCAGAGGCAGCATGAGAGAGGTATGAAACTCTCACTTGTGTCGCCCAGTTGACCATCTACGAGTCATATACTACCCATAATGTGATAGCGTTCGAGCGACTCGTGAAGGAACAGTAACTTGGAAGATTTCTCATTAGATGTCGCTGGGCCAGTGTAAGCCCCGTCCCAGGCCGTCCGAACATGGGCATGGGGTAGCGGTGGTAGCAATGCCAATGCCATGTAAAGATTATCTCTCCAATCTCGACGAGGGGGTAAGCTCTTTTACGACATTCATGACGTACCTGTCTTCGGCAATAGAAATGCCGACGAACAATTTCGTTCTCCAAAGGTCCCGTGCTTCCACTCAGCTCGCAAGACAGTGACCATAGTAGCGTAGAGCGGTACTCGCGTTGTCATAAGTGTGAAGCAGTGCTACGCAAGTTATAGACGGCCGGCCTCCAAAATGGCAGCACCAGCATCTAGATCAGCTCTTCGAGCGTTACGCAGCGCAACACGGCCCACGCGTTGTACCATCCGCCCTGTATCACGAACATGTATCCCGCGCCAATCGTCTCGAGCTTTCACCAACTCGGCCAGACGGCGCGACGATGCGAGCGACCTGAGCGAGTCGGGCCACAATGTCAGGTATACCACCGACATCTACCCTGAGCTCAAGCGAGACTCGCGCTTCACCGAGCTTAAGCAGGAGCACGTCGACTTCTTCAAGAAGACTCTAGAGGACGAGTCTGCCGTGATCGATGGTCTGAGCCAGGATGCGACCGACGATCTCGAGCCCTTCAACTGCGACTGGATGAAGAAATATCGCGGGCACACCAAGGTCGTGCTCAAACCCAAGAGCGTCGACGAAGTGAGCAAGGTCCTGAAATACTGCAACGATAACATGCTGGCTGTTGTCCCTCAGGGTGGAAACTCGGGTCTGGTGGGCGGCAGTGTGCCCGTCTTCGACGAGGTCGTCATCAACCTCACCCGAATGAACAAGATTCGAAGCTTCGATGATGTCAGTGGCATACTGGTCGTCGACGGCGG
The DNA here is from genome assembly GCA_002319055.1 of Knufia petricola. Classification (NCBI taxonomy): domain Eukaryota; kingdom Fungi; phylum Ascomycota; class Eurotiomycetes; order Chaetothyriales; family Trichomeriaceae; genus Knufia; species Knufia petricola. The sequence continues at coordinate 88,122 of NMUC01000078.1, read as the reverse complement.
TGTCATCATGGAAAACGCGGATAACTTCCTGAAAGAGCATGGCCACATCTACCCACTCGATCTTGGTGCCAAGGGCAGTGCTCAAGTTGGTGGGAACGTCGCTGCCAATGCCGGGGGATTGAGGTTCCTCAGATACGGCTCACTCCATGGCAATGTCCTAGGTCTCGAAGCTGTCTTGCCTGACGGCACCATATTGAACGACTTGAGCAAGCTGAGAAAGAATAACACTGGCTACGATCTGAAACAGTTGTTCATCGGCGGAGAAGGTACTATTGGTATTATCACTGGTGTGTCGATCCAATGTCCACAACGCTCGAAAGCCGTGAATGTGGCATACTTTGGTCTGGAGTCCTATGAAAAGGTACAAAAGGCGTACAAAGAAGCCAAGGTCCAGCTTGGTGAGATCTTGTCTGCGTTCGAGCTTATGGATGCGGCGTCTCAACGCTTTGTGCACAGAAAGACCGAAATGAAAAGACCGATCGAGGGTGACTACCCTTTCTACTGTTTGGTCGAGACCAGCGGTTCAAACGGCGAGCACGACAACGAGAAGTTGGAAGCCTTTCTCGAGCACGTCATGGACGAAGAGATCGTGGCAGACGGTGTAGTAGCCCAAGACGGAACTCAAATTGCACAACTCTGGGGTTGGCGGGAAGGCATCACGGAGGCTATAGGCCATTTTGGTGCCACATACAAGTATGATCTGTCGATACCCATCAAGGACCTCTACAAAGTGGTAGAGGACACTAGAGAACGATTGGAGTCGAAGCAACTCATAGGCGACGACAAAGTCGCCGTGGGCGTTGTTGGCTTTGGGCATATGGGAGACGGCAACATCCATCTCAATATTCCTGTCAAACGTTTCGACAAAGAAGTTGAGGCTGCCATCGAGCCATGGGTCTATGAATGGATCCAGAAGAAGGAAGGCAGCATTAGTGCTGAACATGGTCTAGGTATCGCAAAGGCGAAGTTCATCGGGTACCAGAGAGACGAAACAACGCTCAGGCTAATGAGACAGATCAAGCATCTGTATGATCCGAACGGTATCATGATGCCATACAAGTATCTCGCAGGAGAGGGTGTGAACGAGCATACCGGTGCGGCTACAAACTAGAAAGCTTCCGAAGAGCAGAACGGGTGGCAAGTCAACTTGGCCAGATGTTTCTTACGAGCACCAGCGTGAATGGCAGAGCATCAGCGGCGTGAATCCGAGCCGCCAATCATTTCAGTACGGGCAACAGCCGAAGAGCTTCACCAATTGTGCAGCACAGAAGCCAGTGGTCGACTTTTCCCCGCATGGTTGGAGCGAGGCAACTCGGCTTCTCCAACAATGCTTGACGGCATCAAGCAAGGCTTCCTGCTACTAGTGGTGTGGTGGTATATGTACTGCATGTAAGGCGCTGAATTGTTTCACATTTGCCTGTTTTCCACAAGAAGACTTTCGATTTCGCCGCAACGCTGCGTAACAAGATGTCGCCTTCCGTATCAGAGCTCAAGGACATTCAGATACCATTGGTAGACCAGCCAGCGTACACTCCAAACAAGCTCCGAGTTGTGACCATAGGTGCTGGTTACTCTGGTCTGATCTTCGCCCACAAGATCCAGCATGAGCAGCCAGATTTACAAGACTTTATCGACCACACTATATTCGAAGCAAACGACGGTGTAGGAGGCACTTGGAAAGTCAATACATATCCTGGCGTTCAAAACGATGTACCCGCCCATCTGTACGGATTGCCATTCGACCCTAACAAGACATGGTCAAGGTTCTATGCTGATGGAGATGAGATCCTTGAATACATCGAGCGGTTATGCGATAAGTGGAACTTGAGACGGGATATCAAGTTCAACCACAGAGTAACAGCACTAGAGTGGGTCGAGGAGGACGCCAAGTGGAAGATCACAGTGTCTGAGAAAGGTGAAGAGAGGCAAGAATACGCCGACTTCATCATCTCCGCTCAAGGATTTCTGAGCAGATGGAAGTGGCCAAAGATCGATGGCATCCACGACTACAAAGGTCACAAAGTCCACTCAGCAAGTTGGGACCATTCTTTCGACTACTCGCACAAGCGTATCGGCGTGATCGGTAACGGCAGTTCTGCCGTCCAGATCCTACCACAAATGGCGAAACTTGACGGTGTGGAAGTCGTCAGCTTCCAGCGCAACCCGACGTGGATCACACAGTCCCTCGGCCAAACACTAGGAGTTAGCGCAGGCGAACCTGAACCGCCTGATGAGAACGAAGAAGTAGGCATCGACATGAGCGAAGTGGACCAAGATGACGACCAAGTCGGCTCGAATTTCAACCCAACATACACCGCACGCGACAAACAACGGTTTGAAGATCCAGCAAAACACCGGGAGTACCGCAGGATGCTGCAACACGGCATGAACAGGGGCTTCAAGCTCTTCGTAAAAGGCAGCCCCCAGAACCAGAAATCAACAGAAGCAACCATCGAGCGCATGCGCAAGGCCCTCAACTACGACGAAGACCTCTGCAAGAAGCTGATCCCCGACTGGACGCTCGGCTGCCGACGACTGACACCCGGCGAGGGCTACCTCGAGTCTTTCCTCTTACCGCACGTCAAACTGACACAATCGCACATCAAATCCATCGACGCCACGGGCATCAACACCGAAGACGGCCAGCACTACGACCTCGACGTCATCGTCTGTGCGACCGGGTTCGACGTCAGTAACATCCCGCACTACCCCGTCACCGGCCGCGGCGGGATGACGCTCGCCGAGAAATGGAAGGACGAGCCCGAATCGTACCTCAGCCTCGCGTGCCCAGATTTCCCGAATTACTTCATCTTCATGGGGCCCAACGCCACCGTGGGTCACGGCACGCTGACGACATCCATGGACTGGACCGCGCATTACATGGTCAAGTGGCTGCGCAAGGTCGCCGGCGAGCAGATCAAGAGCATCGCGCCGAAGCAGAGCGCGACCGATGAGTTCGTGCGGTACGGCGACGAGATCCACAAGACGCTGACCTGGACTGGGTCGTGTGTGTCGTGGTACAAGAATCATAGGAGGGACGGACGGGTCACGGCGACGTGGCCGGGGAGCGCGCTGCTGTACAAGGAGATGATCAAGGAGCTGAGGCCTGAGGACTGGGAGATTGAGTACCGCTCGACGAACCGGTTTAGGTTTATGGGGAATGGGTTTACGCTTAGGGAACAGGACGAGGAGGCGGATCTGGCGTGGTATATTGAGAGGTAGTCAGTGGAGTAGCAACGCAATGTATAAATTGATACGATAGGACATACTTGAGCACAGACTCGATATTGTGTGTCTGAACTGTCAAGTGCTCCCTTTATATCTATAGTGGCGTAGGAATCTGTGTGCAAGATGTTTACTCCTCGCCCGCACGAAAACATGTAAAGCATCCAGCTAGACCACTAGCGTGTGAGAAACGGCCTATTCCTTGCTGACCTGCGTGCGCCGAGAGGTGAAACAATACATATCGCGGACTTGTCCAAATGCTCGTGTCAGATCCGATCTGGCGTTTGATGTGAGCAACTCAACTAGCACATATTCATCAACCCCATGGGGACACGGCTCCGGACCTGCCCGGCAGCAGCTTTCTACAGCCCCAGCGTCAAGAAGTAACGGTACGATCTTCTCACTATTGACTCCGACCTTCGCTGCTTGGAGTGCGTTCTTATACTTCCCACGACACACAGAGCGTTCTCTGACACAGAGGTTGACATCCGCTCCAGCATCCAGCAATATCACCACAATTCGGTCCCTGGCCCAATATGCAGCTGCACATAGTGCACTTCCGTAGCGCCAACGTTGAGCATCAACTCGCTCCAGCTTCCAGCAACATTTGCACTTTTTCCACATGGCCTACCCCTGAAGCTGCAGCGAGCGGATAGCCATATAGTCCACCTCGGACGTTCACATCCGCTCCTGCTCCCAGCAATAGCCTCAATGTTTCTCCGCTGTCCTCGACCTTTGACAACGAAGCCAAATAGCAGGGGGTCTCATGAGCCTTGTTCTCGACGTTAGTATCAGCTCCTGCTTGTGGCGGCATCTTCACTGTATCCGTACGGCCCCATCGTGCAGCTACGTGCAACGGGCATCCGACTCTTCCCACTTGGGGCATTGACACCTGCCCCTCGTTCGATCAGCAGAGAAACCACAGTCTCGTGTCCATTGTTTATTGCTGTATGTAAAACGTTTCCATTTCCACCATTTCCGGCATCGATTTGGGCACCCGCGTCTAGCAACATCTCTACCACTTCCACATGACCTCCAGCTGATGCTGCCTGTAGCGCGCTACCGTAGCGCCCTCCTGTGGCATCTACATCCACACCAGGGGGTATCATACTGGGAACAACCTCGGACACACCGGTTGTAGCTGCGTAGTACAAAGGTGGCGCGAGATCGGCCGCTGTTAATTCCCAATTAGAACTGCCTTGCTCCACGTCGCGGAGCTGGAGCCAAGCGAGCAGAGCAGTAGTATTGTACTGCAAGAGATCACAAGCGAGGTCGCACAGTTCACGATCGCGTGGGCGACTACACATCCTCAAATGCTCGGGCCAATGCTTGGCTGCGTACCGAGCCAGCGCGCGCCTTGGAACTCGCGTTCCAGTTTCAAGGACCTGCCCATTAAGACTAAGCACGTATCTGAGGCAGGCTCCAGCGATCTCGGTGTGGCAGATATCTGCTTGAGACATTTTGCCTGACCCGTCATCCGCGATAAGATCCATATGTTGCAGTAAATGCTCTCGAACAGATTCATGGATGAATTGCACCGCTAATGCTTTGCGTGCTTTGTAGCTTTGTGCTTCACTTCTCGATGCCTAGTCATCTACTACGCCCTGGAGCCCTGCTGTCGTCACATCTACCTCGATAACCTGTACCAGGCCGCACGAACAATCTAGAACATACCTGATCGCGGAGTCTTCGTCGACACTGTGGGCACCATCCATAGTGGACGGGGTGTGTGTTTGCACGATGGCAAGATAGAGCTCTTTCGGTGTCAGCACTCGTCTTGAGAACGACACCCAGCGCAGAAGGGTGATACGCTGGCTGCAGTCTCTATTACTTTTGTGCAAGATTTCGGCAAAGAGCGCTTGCAAGTCCTGAGGTACTTGTCCCAGAACTTGCCTCACCTCGTCTGGTCTTTTGCTTTGGTCGTAAGCTTGGTTGAGCATTCTCGACCAGTCCAACTCACAGAAAGCCGCCGGCAGCTTTCTGCATAGGTCAATAACGGTACTTTCGATGTTGACATTTCAAGTTACTCGTCCCAGATGTTGACGCCTCAGGCATCACAACTGATGGAGAACCGGCTTCATCCGTAACATGCGACTTTCAGAAAGCCTTTGCCATGTTCGTCGATCTGGGGTATCTCAATTTCGTGTAGCTGTCTGGTAGTGCTCACAAGCCTTGATCTCTGTTACCATAGACTGGTGTCAGCGGTGTCTCGACCCTCCCGATCGTAGCGTTTAACCATGATCCATGTGTTTTGTCGTTAATTGTAAAACTTTCAATTGACCGCGCCCACCACCATCCACTATGTCCAGTCAATACACCACCGAACCTCCGCCTACAGCCACGGTCCTCCTGCAGACCACAGCAGGCCCGTTGACACTCTCCCTCTTCGCGCAGCAGGCACCTCTAACAACGCGCAACTTCTTGCAGCACTGCCTCGATGGGACTTACAATGGCACCATCTTCCACCGTGTAGCGCCAGGCTTCGTCATACAGACAGGTGACCCAACAGGTACCGGCGAAGGAGGGACAAACATCTACGAAGATGGCGACAAGAGTCTGGAGCGCTATGGCGAGACATGGGGCCGGTTACTGCGCATGCCAGAGGAACGATGGAACGAGCGCATCACCCTGGGAGATGAGGTGCACAGCAGGCTGAAGTTCAACAGGCGTGGCTTGGTTGGAATGGCCAGAATGAGTGATGAGCGAGGTGATGCGCAGGGCCAGTATGGGAGTCAGTGGTTCATTACCCTCGGGGACTGTCGCGCCGAGCTGGATGGAAAGTGTACTATGATTGGACGGATTGAGGGCGAGGGCATTTACAATGTGATGAAGATTGCTGCGGGAGAGGTGGTCGAAGGGACCGAACGCCCGGTATACCCGGAGACTATCACTGGGGTAGAAGTGCTTGAGATGCCTCAAGGTGAAGCATGGCAAACCTTGAAGAAGAGAGAGAGGATAGCTCAGAGGACGACTGAGGCAGATGTCAAGACCAAGAAGACAGCGAAGAGCGCGAAGAAGAAGGCTGGAAAGGCACTGTTGAGCTTCGGTGGTGATGCTGGCGAGGATGAGGGTCCTGGTGTGGCTGTGAGGCCCAAGAAGGCCAAGTTTAATACTGCCTTAATCGATGGACCTGCCGAAAGCGCCAGTGGGAGTATCAATGCGAAAGGACCCGAGGAGAAGATGGCCAAAAAGAGGAAGAGTCCTGAGCCAGCGCCAGCTAAACGCTCTCCTGAACCTCAACCAAAGCGAAGAAAACCCTCTTTCCACGAGCCTACCACGCAATTACCGCTGCGAGACGAAGAATCACCCTCTCGTTCTCCAACACCAGAAGCACCACCTTCAAGACGGCGATCGTCCAACCATAAATCAGCCTCAGCACTAGAAGCCGAAATAGCAGCCCTAAAAGCAACCATGAAACGCGACACTGCACCTGTGGCTGAGCCAAAGAAGAAACTCTCTGCCCTAGAAGCCCTGATCCCCGCAAGCAGCACTCGAGGCCGCAAACGGCCCCGGCCCGGCGAACACTCCACCGACGACAACAGCTCCCTGAAAATGCTCAACGCATTCAAAGCGCGCCTGGAGGGCACCTCCACCTCCAAGGCCCCCCAACCAGATCAGAACGACACACAGCCCTCCTCAAACGAGGCGACTAAACCCGACGCTCCAGACGAAGAAGCAGCGCTCTGCGATCTGCACTTCATAGCGAACTGCCAATCGTGCTCGCATTGGGCGGACGACGACGCCAAGGCTGATGAAGTAGAAGACGAGAAGGACAGGAGCTTCCTGAACCATTCGCTGACGTTCGAGAAGGACAGGTTAGGGAAGGATTTGACCTGGAAGCAGAAGAACGAGGAGGAGCTGGTGGTGATCGATCCGAGGGAACGGGAGAAAGAGCTTGGTCTCAAGGGGAAGAAAGGGGGCGCGGGGAAAGGCAGGGAGTGGGACAGGGGGAGAGACGATCGGAGGGGGAGAGATAGGTGATACTGATGAGCTTCTGACAGGCCTGCAACTTACGGAGAAGCGACTTTCTACGTCTGAATGTTTGCTTTCGTACAGATTGCAGATAATATACATTGTGAGCCTACAAATCTCCGGTTCGCTTACTATTTGGACGTACGCAAACGACTTGGCAGAAGCCCTACTAACTAGACAACCACCAGCACAGAACCCAAGTGCTGAATACTTCAACATCACGGCATAAAATCACAGTGTCGAATGACATACATGATATCTTAATCTGATTTCAAAGCCCAATGGACCCGCCACCGCCGCCCGCGCGCTCTCAGAATCATCTGGTCGATCTGATACCACTTCAGGATTACCGGCCGAAGCCTCTCCAAATGACATCCTAAAAGCGCGCCTCTCAGCATACCACCACTCTTGGGTCCCATCTTCTCGCGCCTTCTTCTCCGGGTTGTGGCGCCTCTCCTATCGCCGCTCGTTGTATTCGGCTTCGAGATTCGTGGCGCATCACTCCTAGGTGCGCTCTTGCTCGCGCGCTTGGTGTTCGATGTCACGGATGTGTCGCTCGCGTCGCTAGGTATTGTTTTCCGATGCGTGGTTTGCGTTGTCGTCTCATGCTCAAAAATAGCAAGCCAGTCCTCAGAATCCTGTTGACTAGGATGGCTGCTGTCGAGCACTTGTCTGCGGATGTGAACCACTTGTCTCATCATGTCGAGAGGTCTCATCCGCTCTCCAATTTCCCATAGGCAGATGGCTAGATTGTGCTGCGACGCTAGTCGGCTTGGATGATCTTCGCCCAGTGACTGCTTCTTAATCTTTATCACCTCTTCTAGTATCCTCACGGCCTCTTCTACCTGTCCATTAGCTTGATATGCTAGTGCTAAAGCATGCTGCGACGCTAGTCGACTTGGATGATCTTCGCCCAGTGACTGCTTCTTAATCTTTATCACCTCTTCTAGTATCCTTACGGCCTCTTCCTCCTGTCGATTGTCTTGATATGCTCCTGCTAACGCATGCTGCGACGCCAGGCGATCTGGATGATCCTTAGCTAGCGACTGCTCTCGGATCTTTACCACCTTTTCAAGTAGTACTATGGCCTCCTTCATCTGTCCATTGTTTCGATATGCTACTGCTAACTCATGCTGCGACGATAGTCGTGATGGATGATTCTCTGCCAGCGACTGCTTCTTGATCCTCAATATCTGTTCTAGGAGCGAGACCGCGTCTTTGGACTGTCCGCAATTCCGCAGATTCCGACCGGCAAGCCCGTACAATACGAGCCACCGTTTGTTGACCGTCTCACTGCTTACACCCAGCCATGTAAACAGCCGCTGCGTCAAATCAAAGAGGTCCTTGTCCATCCGGAGTTCAAGAAGCCGCCACCCGCACAGAACCATAAGGCGGACGATCATGATTTGTGGTCCACTGCTCCACATCACGCTCTGCTGCAGCGAGATTACAGACTGGAGGTGCGGCCTCAGCAGCAGCTGGTCCGTTATCCAGAACAGACGATCGAGACCCGATGTGGCCGTCAAGCATGCTGCTCTCAACCATGACTGCTGCTGCGCTTGGACGTCTTGCCGGTCCCTGGCCCAGGCATGGGTTAGCGGATGCATCGAAATGCTCATAGTATCTCCCATGCCATCCAAAACTAATAAGGAATATGCTTCGAGCCGACGAGCGGCCTCTATCAAGCGAAAGGGATCCCAGACGTCACCCTCCACCTGCAGCAGAGGTAACAGTCGCGAGACGTGCCATTGAGCCAGCTGCTCAAGGCCTTCATCATCCTCTGCGGAAATTCTGGTTGGTATGTGTTGTGCGCGCTCCCATGCCGTTCGGAATAGTGAAAGTGGTAATCGACTATTAGCGAGCATGCTGAGAACGGACAACAACGACAACGCGTCACTCGCCCACTCATCGTCCGGCAATCCTAGCGCCTCCGCTGAGGACTCGAAGGTGGCATACACATCACCATACCGTGACTGGGCTTGTTTAGGACGAAATTCAAGGAGGCGCTTGCGTTGACGCTCAAACACCAAGGGATATTGCGCCAGCGAGCAATGGCCTTGTGACACGTATGCCCCTGCTTGTATCAGAGCTAGAGGATGACCTCCAAGCAGCGATGTTGCCACTGCCTTAGCCTCTTGTTCTTGTGCACCATGTCGGTCAGGCGATATTCGGGCTGCGCTTAGCAGCAACTTCTGCGCAGCAGATGGCTCCAGACCGGGCAAATTGATCGGTGCACGTGCACCGGTCGCATACTGATGACACTCACTGTTACGCGAGGTCATGATGATCACACCAACATTACCGGAGGGAAAGTATTGTTGGTAGTCGACATTGGGGTCGTCGGCGTTGTCAAGGATCAACAGCCAGGCCTGTTTGGTGTTAGCTAGACTCTGGCGGACATTGTCAATCGAGGTCTTGGGAAGCTTGAATCGATCGCCGATAGCCTTGAAGCCCTTCTCGGCCGTCGTCGTGGTGCTGACGTCCACCCAGAACACGCCCCAGAACCTGTATTCGTCGACGTTAGTGGTGGCGGTCGCGCACATTGATTTGTTCGAGCACTTACCAGGAGCGCACCTCGTCCGCGACGTGGAGGCAGATTTCGCTCTTGCCCTGTCCCCCCATGCCGGTCACCACGATCCGCGCCTGTCCTGTGCAAGCATCGCCCCGCAGGCTCTGTTGGACCAGGTTGACCATCTCCGCGACCAGGCGATCTCGACCAGTAAATCGGGGGTTAGTTATGCGGCTGATGGTCCAGTGTTCATTGCGCCCGATACTGGTGCTACTGCCGCCTAAACCAAAGCAAAAGTCAGCAGTATGCACTTTGTGGTGAAAGGCATGCATAGAACAAGGCAGGGTACCGTGTAGAGATATAGACAGTCACAAAGATAATTGAATGTCTTTAGTTTTCCAGTGACAGGCAATCGACAACCCTTATGTTTCTTGAGGAAAAATGACCGGTGCTCGACTTACTCACGTCTGAATCCAGGTATGTCAGCAGCTCTTTCGCGCACCCCGCTGCCACCGCCGCCCCGTAGGCGTGCCAGTCGTCGTTCTTGTGCGAGTCGGCGTAGTTGCAGATGCCACGGATGACGATGCATCGAAATTCGTTCATCAAGCCCGCCGCCTTCATGTCGAAGCACAGCGCACCACCAGCATCTCGCGCGAGCCGGTCTCGCTGCTCAGCCTTCTTCACTACTCGATTTCCCGAAGCAATGAGGCCATAGAATATCTCGGGTGTGTCTCTTGTGAGAGGTGTCCTCTGTACGGTCTGTTCGTGGTCGCAGTGCTTACAGGTTGGCCCTGCGACGTGCTCGTAGGTAGGCAAGAAAAGAACGTCCTGCTTAGCTGCAGGCCGGCGATACTCCTTGAGGCGAGGATGTTTCTCGAGCATCATGCTCAAGAATGTTGCAATCCGGTTGTCCTTGATCCGATGATCAGATTGCATACGCACCACACTGTTTCGCCATTCATCCGGCGGCGGTTGTAGAAAGCCCTTGCGCTCGAAGCCTGCCACGGTTTCCTTACCCATGTCGTACTGCACCACACCTCCGTGCGTCCCTTCTGGCATGCTGACCACCACGTCTCCTAGGCGTACATCGTGGCGCTCACTGGGCACTCCGCCGCCAATGCCGACCAACAGCCGTAGGTTAGCCCGGGGAAAGCTGCGCTTCATGTTCGTAGCTACCGTGGCCGCCTCGCCGACGCCTTGAGAACTATGAAGGAGATATCCGATTGCCACATTGTGCCCACTGAACCGCCCGCAGATGTACTGGTTAGGATCGCCTTCGCGTGGGGGCAGTTGAGTGTGCTCCTCGTCCAGCATATAGCGAACCGCGCTCATCTCTACCTCGAGCGGGCAGATGATGGCCACGCCATAGTCTTCGTGAGCCAGCGTCTTGCGAGCGGGGTCAGCCATGGTGAGATATCACATCGACTTGTCGCATCCACACTCGTATCTACTAGGCTCTAGCTCCTTTCATTGAAGTGCTTCGTACCGTTGGGTATGAAAGGTCCACCTCTCCCTCAGCCTTACAATGAAGTTTTGCCAATACTACACCGGAAGGTAGGAAAGTGACCTCCGTAGGTAGACAACAGCTGAGCTGATCTGACCCCAGCGGCGACAGAAAGGTCGAAGGAGGGATGTTGACAACGGATGGAAAGAGTACAGAATGAAGGTCGACATCGCTCGTCCTCCAGCGGGTTATGAAAGTGCAGTCCCAAGCGCTGCTGGCTTTGACATGCTGAGCCGCCTGCACATGATTGGGCTGGTAATCCTTCGACCAGCGGCTAGACCATGCATGCAGATGCGGCCGGACAGGTGAAGGCAACCGAGTTAGGCTGATTCGAGGCGCCGGGCTTAGCGTGCGTAGTAATGTAATGCTATGGCTTGATCGAGCTTGATTTAGGCATCAGCCCACGGGACGTGGTTGTGGTCGACAGCGATGCCCTTGTATCGAATGTTGGTCGCAGTCTTTTCGCATAGTGGAGCTACTACCGACACAAGGGACGATGTGAGGCTAGTATTGATGTGCGGGTGGTGTGTAGTAGGTTTGTATGGAACATAGTAGGGCATAGTCAGCCGTGTCACCTGTCATGACGATGGTCGCATTTGCCTAACGGTGAGGAGCAGGACGCGTTGCAAGACAGTGGGAAGCTTAGGTAGTTCGAGTTCTTACGACGAACGAATCTTTCCAACAACCAGAAGTCAAACTTGCAACAAACTATAAACGATGATATGGACACGTCCTAGTCAGCAAGCATAAAAGGCGCCTAGACATGTGCTTACTACTATGAGAAGGGGTATCTAAAGTGAAGCAAGGTGATGCCATTTCGTATGCCATTCGATCATGGTCCTCTTTGACTTTGTTTCACTCCGGCTGCTACTCGGTTACAACCGTTTTCCAAGCTTTTAACCCTTCCACTCCCAGTTGCATTCGACTCGATCGATGTATTGAACATCGGCAATGGACAAGTACGCCTATATGTGGGGACAAAAGTGCTACAGAGACATCATTTTGATTCAAATAGTTGTTAACCAGCTCCAGCAAGCCAAAGCCCCTCATAGAATAACTAATGCATGATTTGATGGAGTCCTTCTTGCGCCTCGAGAGCCTCCATCAGCAAGCTAAGACCACATTCAGGCCAGAAATCAACGTCTCTTTCTCTTCTTGCCAGCGTCGTCCTCTTCTTTGACACCGCCATTCCTGTCGGCTTTGGCTGCTTTCTGCTCCATAGCATCCCAGTCCTCACCTTCCTCGCTGAGATCACTCTCCGCATCACCTTCGTCATCCGAAGCCGAGGCATCATCGTCGAAGTCAGACTCGTCTTCAGATTCTGACGCGCTTTCGGCAAGTTCTTCTTCTGACATTTCGAATGCTGACTCCTCCTCGCTTTCTTCTGCAGCGTTCTCGTCGTCTGAGTCGGTGTTCAGGAATGACCATCCGCCATCTTTGAAGAACTGATGGGGATCTGCAATCACGGTCTTCATGATCATACTCCAATTGAGGTTCAGCGGACCTTCGGTGTATGCAATGTCGACACTATCGAGCCACTCCTTCACCTTGTCCAGCTGATCTACTGGTATAGTGTTGATGTGAATTGGCGTCCGATTGTAGTCTTTGAATACAAACACCATATCGAAGTTCTTCAGTCCGAATTGGATGCGCTCCAGATGACAAATTTCGATCTCTTCGAGGGTCACGACGGTGAACGGCGGTTCGGTGAGTTGTACCAAAGCATCCGTAGCGGGCGCCATGAGGACGTTGCTACGGTGTGGGACACCATTGAAGCTGAGCTCGCGGAAGGGAATGTCGACTGTGATGTTCCACTCCCGGCCAGCGTCGGAGATCTTCTCTGCGAAGGCTTTGAATTGCTTGTCCAACTCATTTCTTCGTCGACGCTCTTCCTGTTCTTGTTCGAATTCTTCTTCGTCGCCATATCTGTGTTTTCGCCGTCTGTTGCCCGTTTCATCGAACGCCATGTCTGTTGCCTCGCGATAGAACTGGACATCTTTGGTCTTGCGCTTGCCAACTAGTATTGGGTCTTTGAGGTGCACATGAATGAGGACGATAAGTTCGCCGACACAAGGCTGGAAGAAGAGGTGTTTGACATTGCTGAACACGATATCGACATTGTCAGAGCGGCTCGGCGTCAAGTATCGGAGACCGTTCTGATGTATTTCAACTTCACCTGAGACACGTTTACCTTCCTGGGCGGGTCGTAGGTAAACATCTCCTAGTCGGAGCGGTCGTCGATTTCTGATTTCGACAAGTTTCTCTTGTTCTACAACGTCTTCCATCTCTTTCTTTTCTTGATCTTTTCTTGTCGCAGCTTTTCGTAACTCTGTGATCTGCGAAGTCACTTCGGCCAGGCGGTCTTGGTCCTTGGATCGGACGGTGAGGGATCTGATGAAATGTGCTGAAGGATCTTCGAATGGCTGATCGTCTTTGCGTCCTACACCCTGACCGGGAGATAGAAAGTTGAATCTTAAGTGGGTGTATTCTCCTTCATCTGATTTGCTGACGTTCTTGATGGTATTGATATGGAAAGGGACCGGTCGGCCCATGATCGGCAGGATGACAGTCAGTGCTTTGACGTCCACCCACACGATCATGTCCTTGATACGTGCCGGTAGCTGGCTGTCCCGCTTGTAGGACTCAAACTTCTTGAACTTCTTCTCGTCCTCGCCATTGAGGGCGCCTGTGGCTTCAGAGAATCGCTCTAGGCCTTCTCTCTGTTTCCTCTCGGCGAGCTCTTTCTGGTGGCCTCGACGTCGAGCCTCATCTTCCTCTTTGTGCGAATCGACACGGTTAGCGCCTCGGGTCCTGCTCGACTTGATGTTACTAGTAACAATCGCGCTGGCCGCGGATTTCTTCTTTTCTTGCTTGGGCTTGACATCCTCCTCGTCGTCCTTGAAGTAGAACTCGATGGAATCGAGGTCCGTACTGGCATCCTTTGTGAACACAACGGCGTCCCCTCTGCCGACACGGACGGTATCCATGAGAAACAAGCTGTAGTTTGTGCCTTTCTTATCTTGCGGCTTGTCATTGGTCAGATCAGCCAAGCTGGTCATGATAGACAGTGTCATGCCATCTTTAAGCTGTCGCCCATTCTTTCCACTCAGTGTCAGATTGTTGTCCTTCAGCTCTATGCCAACAGCGGCGCCAACATTCTTCGGAAAGTGCTTTTCGAGATCCGGCTTCTTTGCCTTGATGACACCAAAGGCGGCGTTGTAGACATCCTTGCACGCTGCACCTTCTTTCGCAGCGCGGATGGCCGCCTCATGAGCAGCAAGCAGGATTTTGTAGTTAGCCGTTTGCGATTTGCTTGGATCGATCAGATATGTCCTGGCAATGACTGAGCTGTATGTTCGGTAACGGAAACCCAGACCGGCGATAATGCAGCCGGAATGTAAGTTGTCGTTGTTCGCCTGGGCGGACATTTTGAGGTCATATTGTCCTCCACTCTGAACTGTCGGTCCGAAACCCCAGTCTAGATGTTGATTGTCGAAGCCGGGGTCGAGTTTGGTCAACTTTTTGAAGAACTTCTGGTCATCGATCTTGGCGTTAATCTTCGCAGCAAGACTGGCGTGGGTGACTTTCTTTTCCCCATCGAGGACCTCAGCCATCTCATCGACCCAGTAGTCGGACATGACGGCGCTTGCGGCTCGTGCCCCTGTCCTGATAGCCTTCAATTCTTCCTCATCCTTGACTGCCATTGCTTGCGACAAGCCAGCTGAAACATCGACCTCCTCGACTTCCTTCGAAGCTTCGCCAAACAGCTTCTTCCACTCGTCGGCAAAAGGCCCCGTGGTTTCGATCTTGGGTAAGGCTCCGACTTTCTTGCCAGCGCCTTTGATGATATCGAGACACTTTTGGAAAGCCTCTGATCGAGTCTCTGGCTTTTTGGCATCGATGGGCAAGATCTCGACTGGTATTTTGCCATCCTTCAGGTTTTGAAGGTGCTTAGCCTTCTTCTCTGTGGTGACTACGTACACCATGCCTGTGGTGAAGACCAGCAAGGTGGCGGGGAACTCATACCCCAGCAGCCAGAAATGTAGAGCATTGTTCTTGACGAAGCTGTTCTCGGGCTCAGATTTGCCTGTGAGGATGGCGATCGAGTCTGCGCCGCCGAATTGTGTATCCCCTGATCTTTCATCTGCCTTCCATGCGTTCAAGAACACACTCAATCGCTCAAAGAAGACTTTGGCATCGATTTGGATGGCGTCAGCCATGGTTACAGCCTGCGCTGCCTCTCAGCGGAGGGGAAAGCCTCAACGGTTGCGCAATCTGTTGCTGATCGAGGGATCGCGGCGGTTGTCGAGGCTAGACTCAGTGGCCCTGGTTGTCTCAGGTCGGAGCACAACAGTTGAGTGATATGGTGATGAGGCGAATGGGTTGTAGAACTGGTTGCATGAACATCAGAAGGAAATGTGAGAAGGCCAACACGAAACTTGCACCTCGCGAGGCAGTCGCGTCACGTTATGTTCCGGTGATCAGCCGAATAGTGCCTTGGCAAATCAGGCATCTACAGCCGTATCCTGCCTGACCTCAATTGATTATCACATCATTGCTTGATTTACTATGAGAGTAGTATTGCCAATTTTCCTGCTCGAAGAGTGATGACTGTTGTCGAGACCATTCTTTGTGTTCTTCTACCCTGACTGTTAGTCCTCTCAGACAGTGCTCGGGCAAGGTAGTGCCTTTTTCCTGATAGACTCGCCCCGTTATACTGTGGGCTTCATCTGAACACTTTCTTCCTTTGCGTCCTGTTGATTCTACACTTATCGCAAACTGAGCCCTTCAAGCATGACGAAGCCATTGATCCAGGTCATTGGGTCCCTGCATCTAGACTTCGTCACGACCACGCCACGATGTCCCTCTGCGGGAGAGACGTTACAAGCAACGCGTTTCGATATCGGCGCTGGAGGTAAAGGCGCAAACCAGGCTGCAGCATGTGGCCGTGCTGCATTCGTGACTAGGGACGAGCAGGATGTGCAAGTAGAGATGGTAGGTGCAGTTGGAAAGGACGATCCTTACTATACCTCTTTACTTCAATCTGCATTACACAAGTCAGGGGTTGATACGACAAATGTACGAGAGGTTGCAGGAACCACCACTGGCTCGGCGACTATCATCGTAGACGAAGGCGCAGGAGGCGAGAACAGGATACTGTTTGTGCCTGGAGCTGGCTTCAAAGGTATGGACGATGCACAAGAGGTTCTCAAGCGCAGCGGCAAGACCCCAGACGTTGTTGTGTTGCAGGGTGAGATCCCCCGTGAGACCGTCCTGTCCATTGTCGAGCACTACAACGCATCTGAGCAGACGCAAGTTGTTTTCAATCCTGCACCAGTCTGGCCTCAAGGCATCCCTGGCAAGACGTTGAAGGGGCTTGGCGCATTGATCGTCAATGAAACCGAATGCTTGCTGCTTACTAAATCCATGGCATCAGAAGGATTAAAGTTGGTAGTCATGGAGAATGAGGAGGATTTGACACAGGAGACTCTTCAACAGATTGGGAAGCAGTTTCACGAGCTGCTTAGCATCAACACAGTAATCGTCACTTTAGGCTCCAAGGGCGTCTTCTATTCTATGTCCAATGGCAGCTGGGGCAGGATACCCGCACAGCGGGTCGAAAAAGTGGTGGACACGACAGCTGCGGGCGACACATTCGTCGGCTACTTCACTGCCGCGTTGGCTCGGTCTATTGCTCGAGGCACCAAGATCGAGGACTTTGACGTGGAGGGAGCGTGCAAGACGGCGAATGCTGCGTCCGCAAAGTGCGTTGCAAGAGCTGGTGCCATGCAAAGCATACCCTTCGGCTATGAGTAGGTGAGCCTGACATCTCCGTAAAGAGAATGATGCCATAAGCCGAGATCTCCACGGAGAACCTCCTGTAGCAGGCATCCCGCCACCTGATTTTGGGTGATTACGCAACACGACCGTGCTCGTGGCCATCTATGGCCGTTGTCGCATGTGCCGTACTGAGATTCACACAATAGTAGGAAGACATTCTCCGACAGCAAAAGCATCAAGACATCCAGCGGGCCTTGACCGCACATTGCTGAAATACCGCTGGCCAATATCCGATGCGTTCGAGCATCAGCACGTTCTGAGGTGCATATTGGGGAGGCTGGAAACATGTTCGAGATATGTCATGGCTGCCGCGTGCTGGTTGGTGGGCACTGCTGCTTGTGGAACAGTGAAACATCCTTTCATTCTGGCCTCATGGTCGTGGCCGTGACCGCGTCCTGCCAAGTTTTCGCGTCAACAACCAGGTTCGAGCGGCTTCCAGCGTTTGTTGAGTATCGACAGCGATATTCGCAAAGGTACACTGCTGCAACGAGACTATCACATACTGTCACTTGGATCACCCTCCGTTGGAAAGCTTCTTATGTAGGCCTGCAGCAGCAGCTTTAGTTAAACACCGAAAGGACTGGGCATGCCAACGAAGCTGGTAAACACGCTAGGCTAGCGCGTCATCAGCAACGCGGATCTCATCCCCCTCCCAAACTCTCCCACTTCGATATAAACCAATCACTACCTAGCACAGCATCATCACGACCTTCTGGCCTGCATTAGTTAGCGGGCTACTGCACTTGACAAGTCTTCGAGAGACATTATTGCTTTGCCGGCTGAATCCCTGGACCAGACTGCCTGACACAGTGCTTGCTGCAGTACGAGAATAGCGCGTCAAAGCTGGACGGCGTCCGACCACCTCGACCTCGAAGTTGGCCTCTTGACCTTTCCATATACCTTCGCTACTCTGCTCCTCGTCACTCTGCCTCTTACGCCAAGAGGGCTGAATCTCGCCTCAATCGACTTACTCTTCTTTGACGAATCCTATCTGAACTTCGACCACAACGCGTCAATCAGAGCGGTCAAGAGCCCTCAACGAATCGAACAGGCTTATCCATAGAAAGAGCTTGTACGCCATTTGGAAATATGGCAACAGTCTCTACACCGGCGCGACAGCCATTTGGCATCCTCGATGACTCGAAACTACGAAGCTTGCAAAGCATCAAAAATAGACAAAATGGTATGCGTTCAAGGCACGATATGTGCAAACGGCACTCACTGACACGCGAATAGCAATCACACCAAGCTCGGCTCCTAGTTTGAAAAGACGTGCTCCATCACCCGAACTGTCTGATTCAGAAAACATCGATCCGTACATGCTCGAGTCGGATACCAAGCGTAAACGAGCGGCGTTCGACGACGACGTGTCCCTCGCGAAGAAACCACGTATCTTCACCAAGGTCGTGCCTGCCACGACGCAGATCTATACCCCTCCTACAACATCGTTATACACGCCTCGTTTGGATAGTGTGTCTAGGTCTTCAAAAACGCCCCTGTCTGCCCCTGCAGCAGCCGGTCGCTCACCGACCCGAGCTCGTGGAAGAATTGAGAAAGCTCAGCCGCGAAGACGTTTTGCACCACCTACTCTCGGGTCCTCTTCGCCTTCCCTGTCCATTGCTGCAGCCCTCAAAGGCACCCTAGCCCACAAGAAGGCGACACGCACGAAGAAGACCCCCATCCTCGATGAAGCAAAGCCCAGCTCATGGTCTTTCGACATCTTTGAAGAGCCTGAAGAACAACAGGACTACCGAATGTCGGAATGGACCATGACACAATCGTCCGCTGCACTCGATCTCTCTGACGATGAGGCCAAATCAAAGTCGATGGACGACGGCGTCGAGAAGGCTGACAAGGGCAAGGAGAACGTCGATCCTAATGAGATGTTCGTGAGCTCTGCACCTGTCACTCGTGCCGCCGCCGCCGCCGCCGCCGCCGCAGCAGCAGCAAAGGACGAGGCGAAGATTGAAGAGCCAAGGACTCCGCTGGGCGACCTCAATGCCGCCAAGTTCTATGGTGAGGGTTTAGATGCTACTAGTGTAGTGCTAGTGCACGACGATCTACCGCAAGGGATACCTGCCGAAGAGGAGGCCTCGGTAGAGGTGCAGGAAGAACAACCCGTTGTATCTTCTACTGCTCCGGCTGTTGAGGACTTCACCTTCGAGGCTAGACATGAGCCTCAACCCGATGTTACAACAGAAGTACCTCTCGAGGAGATTCCCGAGTGGGCCAAGAAGACCTTGGCCCCTACATCTGATGCTCAGAATGATGAGCAAGCCGTGCAAGATGCCGAGTCGGCAGACATCGAGATCTGGGAAAGCGAAAGCGCCAGAGACGAGAACGAGCACCACGAGGATGAACATCCGCACCATGTTATCGTCGGTGAAGGTCAAACCATCTCCCTCTCGGGTGGCTGTTTGCAAGAGCTATAGCTGGTGAGCACTACCCTCTCACTACGGCAATATTTGTGTCCTGTCTGGTAATGCAGGCAATGTCGAACATTATTATGGTGGTTATGTGAGACAGTTTGAGTTCTGGCGTCCTTTTTGGTGGCTTCGATTAGTCTTAGGTTAGCAAGTATTGTATCCTATCATTAAGAACACGATGCGTGTCTTCATGCGTGCACGGATCGTCGCTTGCGTCAACGTAGACAGCCTTTCACTATACAAGCTTCGTGTGCCTCGGATCGATACAAACATAAGGTAGTCAAGTACAACAGTCACGGCTGAGAACCCGGTTTCAGTCTTTCTTGTACTTGACCTCAACTAGTTTCCTCTCTGCACTTACTCAGTATGACCTCACTGTCTCAATAGCAATTTTGCATTCACAGAGATACCAGCACAAACATCGAAGAGTTGTTCATCACTAACACGCGTGAAAACTACTCGAAGAGACGAACTTTCTCCTAGGCCGTCGACCAGTGAACGACCATCTATTGGAGAACCACGGGAAGACGAGTCATTCAGATATGGCGTAATGCCATGCATGCTGCGTGATCATCCGAGACTCTCACTACATCTTGAGTGATTAGTAATACTCATGTTCTGCTCATAGAAGCTATATCCCAATCACTCCAGATCTACCTTACATACAACCTAAGCCGTTTCGTGAGAACCGTCTGTTTAGAAATCACATAATCTCCCAGCTAGAAGCACAAACTCAGACCTCCAATCCAAAGCAAGAACCACCCCAAACCCACCGTCACCATGCCGCCGTCCAAAATCCTCCTCCTAGGCGGCCACGGCAAGATCGCGCTCCACTTGACCCCCCTGCTCCTCTCTGCATCGCACCACATCACCTCCATAGTTCGCAACCCGTCGCACACGGCCGAAATCACGGCGCTAGGCACCAACAAACCCGGCAGCATCTCCGTCCTCGTCTCCAGCCTAGACGACATCACGTCCGTCGCCGACGCCGCCGCGGTCCTCGACAAAACCGACCCGGAAATCATCATCTGGTCCGCCGGCGCCGGCGGCAAAGGCGGCCCGCACGCACCAAAGCCGTCGACGAAGTCGCGGCCAAGCACTACATCAGCGCGGCCGTGGCGCGGCCGTCGGTCAAGAAGTTCCTGATGGTCAGCTACATCGCGAGCCGCCGCGGTCGGCCGGCCTGGTGGACGGACGCGGACTGGGACGCGGCGCAGGACGTCAACACGCGCATCCTGCCGGCGTATTTCGCGGCTAAAGTTGAGGCGGATGAGCATTTGGCGGCGGCGGCGCGGAAGAGGAACGAGAGGGATGGGGGTGAGAGCTTTCAGGCGATTAATTTGAGGCCTGGGACGTTGAGGGATGAGCCGAGTAGTGGGAGGGTGAGGTTGGGGAAGACCGGGGCTAGGGGCGATGTTAGTCGTGAGAGTGTGGCGAGGGTTGCGGCGGCGTTGCTGGAGAGGGCGGATACGAGGGGGTGGTATGATCTTTTGGATGGGGATGAGGAGATTGGGGAGGCTGTTGAGAGGTGTGTGAGGGAGGACTGGGATGGGATACAGGGGGAGGATTTGGACAGGATTTATGCTAGGTCGGTTTGATGGTGTGGCGATGAGTTTCGTTGAGTGGTTTTCCTTCGTTGCCCGTGTTGGTGTCTATAGTAGCTGTGCTCACGAAAGTTTCATTATCTTGATAATTACCAGACGGTTCTGAACAGTCAATGAACAGCGTGTCTGCATAAATGGCTTTGCAACTGGGGGAGGAAAGTACACTACGTTTATGTTACAGTATCTAGTGGCTCATGACACATAGCTTATCAGTGTTATCAAATCCAGTTGTTATCCTTCTCTTGCACCGTCACACTAGCATCAGACGTCTTTCTGTCCTGCCTCCGAAGCGCCTCGAATTCAAATGCATGCAGCTCCATCGACGCAGGCTCCTGGTTCCCCTTCGGCCAACCCCACATCCTCCTCCACCATTTCTGTTTAGGTCTTCCCTTCCGATCACGGTCCTCATCATACAACCTCGTAACAAAAGGCTCACGCTCAATCCCAACATGTGCCCATCCGTCTTTCCCAATGTACTTTCCATACCCATACCTATACCCCTGCTTGTCGAGCTCCTTCAAGTCTCCTCCTGCTTTCACAACATCATCAATCACATGTGAGCCGCTGAAGAAGGCGATCTGTGAGGCGATTGTGAACGGCATACGAGGAAGGAACGGCTTGCGTAGGCGTAGTCTGAACACCAGGAGAACAATGAAGTCGAAGGTGAGGATGGCGATGGATATGATGAAGTTTGGCCGTGAGATGAAGATGCGACGTTCAGGGAAGTACATTTTTGCTGGAATGTTGTAGGGACCCGGTGCCTTGTCTGGGTAGGCGCTAGTGTCCCAGGTCGAGATGTCCTTGGCCGAGATGTTGAGGGGGAGGAGCATCGACGCATGGATGCTGAGCTGGTAAGCGAATAGACGGCTGAATGTGTCCGAGACAAAGGTCTTGGCCTTTTCGAAAGAAGGTACTGGCACGGAAGGGTCAAGGAGTTCCGTGCTGTTCAGCGTCGTCTTGTACAAGTAATTGGACCAGTCTCGAGCTATGGTATCGTTGTGCCATTTGGGCGTCGAGTATCCATCGATCGTGGCGAACGTGACTGTTCTGAGCGTGGTAGACAGGTTGACGGTTGGAGGTAGGTTGTAATCTGGTGGACTAAGCGGTGTCGCAGACAAGATACTGCCGTCCGCAGTGACGCGCAGTAGCGACCTCTGGGTTTTGAGCCGTGCATCGCAGGATAATATGGTGGCGTTATAATCGGAGCGGCTCTCGTCCACGCGGTCAATGTTGGGACTATCGTTGAGCCGGCCTCTTACCCACCCCTTAACAGTTTTGTTCTGACAGATTAACCAATCAGGTGAGGAAGACCTACTAGTCTCACTCATGATATTGGAAAATTCCAAGGAATGCAGACTATCCGAGATTTCGCCTACAGTATCACCAATGGCAGTACCGTTCTCATAATGGTTCGAAAAATGACAGCTTGTGATGCTGCCATCTGGCAAGGTGTAGTTCGCCCACAAACGAACCTGATGGCCACGTTCCCAAAATTCCAGGCTTGCAGACAGGCCTGGTGGAGAGTCAAGAAGGTCGACGCAATCGAGATCAGCACCATAACCAGTACTCTCAAACTCAAACTCAGATGAAACAGTTTCCATCCCTGTGACTGGCAGGTCGACGGGTAGATAGCCATAGTCAGACGTCGTCCATGGCGGTAGCTGGATCAAGTCTGACAAATTTGCCACTGTCGCATAGATACAATCCTGATCGGTTCCCATAGCGTACATGGATATCCACGTATCGATCACGTTCGGCTGGTAGAGAGCACCCACCTGAATATCTTTGAACATAGCCGTTTCCTGCCGAAAGAACAGGCTTGCTATCGTCACTGTGAGAACGTTTGATAACAGCGCTGCAATACTGAGTACACCCAAAAGATGATGACCGGCACGCCATGCGTTTGTGAACAGTAATGGTGCTGGCAAAGATGTATATCTTACCAAAAGTGTCCTCCGTGCGGTTGTGTTGCCACGGAAGAGATCCTCCATCGGTCGAAGAAAGGAATAATTCCGACAAATAAGTGTCAAATAGACTCCCAGCAGCGTGGCGAACGCTGTAGGTATCAAGTTGAGTAGTAGTTGCCGTACAAGCTCGGAGTCTCCCGGTATCGTTATACCTTGATCTGCGCGAGCCAATATGTTCGTGGTGGTGAAGATTGCTATGCTGCAGCCGACCACAACAAGCACCAATACTGATGACGACCAACTCATCTCGGGTAGGTGTTTTGCCCGCTGTTTCTTCAAGCTCTCGTCACCTCCATCGATACCAGCTCCCTTTGCTTCGAAGGAAGAGTCCATGGTCTGTTCTAAGAGTGGAAAGCCCCGATTTTCGTTCTTCAGCCGAAAAGATGTACCCTTTAGACAGCGATTAAGCTGGGCGTCCGTCGCAGCACTCATGTGGCTGAATACCTGTTGAATTTGAGAGGAGCGACTCAACATCATGATATTTGCAAGAGAATCGGGATCTTTAGCTAAGCATAATCGTCGCTGGGGTACCATAAGGAGAAGCGAGCTACAAATCAGCACGACCACAGCGAGTAGAACCTCCGTAATGACAGCGAATGTCGGAATCAGTCGAATTGATTCCGACGTAAATGTAACTGTGGCATCTTGTGGAGTGGATCCTGGAGCCTCGAAGTTGTGAAGCATAGCTAAAGCAAAGAGCAGCTTATGGGCTTTTTCATAAGCTTGTTGTAGTACTTGCGGGTCGAGGAGATCCGATGCTGCACGCTGAGAGGCGCCAAGAGCAAATCCCACCATGGCACTGGCCAAGCTATTGCGGGCTGTAGAGACTCCGAGGCCAATGACTCGCGGATCCTGTTGGAGTGACGTCCCATCGGCTATATCGACCATAAGTTGTGACCAGTTTCCCGCTGTGTCAAAGGCGGAAGGGACGCCAACCGTAATAATGCTCTCGAAGTCCGTCCGGTTGAAAAGGTCATCTGAGAGCTGCTGCTCTGATCCGGTAGGGTTATAGGAAATGATGCTTCCGTTGGATGCTGCCACGGTGGCTTCGACTGACTGGCTGTAATAGGCTGGCTCACAGAAAAGGGCCACCGAATTGCCACCACGTGAATAGTCTGGTCTTTCACCTACCCGGAGCATTGTACCCCATGTCAACAGTATCAGATGAGGAAACTGAGGACATGTGCTCCAAAGTGCGGTTCGCCCATACTTGGGGGACGCTTGTGCACCAATATACAATCCTTCGTAGCTGCCAATATCTGTTTCTAGCCCGTCGGTCGAGAACCCTGTTACGTTTTGTGCAACGCAGCCACGCCCATCACTCATAGTGGTCAAGTTGTTTGCGAAATCCATCTCTATCGCGCTTGGCGACCAACAGTCAAGGCCTGTCCAGTATCTGGTCGTCTGGGTCGTTACTGTGGCATTAGAACCTTCAGGACCCTTCAGACGGATGTTGGAAAAGGGCGCCAATGCATAATCACGTGTTGCGAATGCAGGCATTGCTTGTCCCAACCAACAGACTGAGTAGGCTTCATGCAGAAAATTACTGGTCATTCTCTCCATCTGGTCGGCCAGAGAAGCCAACTGCCATTGGCCATCGACTGCTGTGGATTGGGACAAATGTGCCGACCTTGTCGTGAACATAGAGTTCTGGACCGCAGGAATGACAGTAGTAGCAAGGAGAAGTAGGGCTGAAGAGGAGAGTACCGTCCAATGCCTGTTATTCAGTCAGCGGAGGGAGACTTAAAGCATGAGATGTGTGTTACCTCCTGCGAAATGCCTTCGCCATCACAGTCAACACGAAGTCCGTATCGTAGCGACACAACAGAGGGGATGTGCCGCTCGAGGTGTCCCCTGTCGATAGACTGTACCATGGTTCCAGTCGTTTGATATCAAGATCAATGATTGAAATCGACATGCCATACAAGACCACTAGAATCGTGGGCAAGTAGCGGGACAAAAATATCTGACCGACCGAAAACTCATCGCCGTTGTCGGCAACGAGCACGGCACCATTTTTGTGATTCTTGTGATGCAGAAAAGCGGTTACACCTAACAAGAGGGCAGCTCCGAATAACGTGCAGACCAGGAAAGCTCGTTTTAACGAAAACGGCTTCCATGAGTATGGTTGCTCTTCGGCTTCCGTTGGTTGTCGTTCTCCAGAGAGTATGGGGGTCTTCTCAGGACTGGTGACACTCCGGGCAGAGAACATCGGACCATCCACGCTATGTACTGTGCTCCGAGATGAGTTGCTGTTGTGCAGAAGGTTAGTTGCAGAGTAGCGGGCATTGCCGTTTTGCCTAGTTAGCAGACTGCGGCTTGTCAAATGGCCAGCGCCAGTACTTCCGTGCTGGAATCTTGAAACGTCGCACACCCATTAGAGCCGGCGCGTAATTTGGTGCGCATGTGTCGCTGTTAGCAGGCAGCATGCCCACGGGGCTCGCTTCGCCAATTGTCAGCGGACACACCGAGAGACCGGCGGGCGAAGCCGTCAATCGGAAGACGTCCAAAAGAGCGACATGTGGCGATGGCATGGTAGGCACCAAATGAGGTGGCTTTCCTGACGTGAAAGACAAGGTATTAGGCAGGTACTAGGTATGCGGCGATCAAGCGCCCCTGAGGCGCCGCCAAGCGCGGCGCGCTACACACCACAAGGCCTATTGGTTGCTAAAAATATCAAAAGGACTATCTCTTGGCCCGGTAGCAAGGTCTGTTTAGATAAGTTGAGAAAGTTGCTTGCGGCGCCGTGAAGACAGATGGTGGCGCACAGCATGAGACGGAATTACACGAATTAACACACAGCAGCGGGTCCCCATCGCAGACGTTCATGGGGTACTAATGAGACTTCATTCCTATGTTCAACACAATCTGGGTATATCCTCCTTCCTAACTAACAAGATTCCGCCATAACAAGAACAAATGCCATGATCACCATCGACTGATCTAATGTACTAACTAGCCTTTGCCGCAGTACTTTATGACAGCGCTGGAGCATGAAGATTGTGGCGCCTTCGCGCAACATGCGATCGGATGTCTCGTTTGGCATTTGTCCCAGCAATAGCATTGTAGGCAAAGTTCATCGACACACCGGGAGTGCAACTCATGCCGGCCGCCATAGAGATGGATGCTGACCAGGTACCTCCGGCAATGCATCGCGTAAAGGATTTGCCGTCGGCTGCGCAGTTCCAAGCACCTACTTCACATGTGCCGGAAGTGCTAGAAGAGCTTGTGCCAGTGCTAAGTGGGACAGCGGCCGAGGTAGCTGATGTCGCGACAGCAGCTGACGAAGCGACGGAAGCTTGGGTTGCTGCTGCGCTTGATTGGGAAGCGGGCTCGGTAGCGAAAACTCCTGGTGCAGACTGTGAGATCGCACTCGCCGACGACACTACACTGACAGAATTACTGACAGCGGGAGCAGATGTAGCTGCTGCAGCACCTGAGGAAGTCGAGCTGCCTGCAGAGGTATCGGCAGCGCCAACTGCACCACAGTTGCCTTCGGGGTCACCCAGAGTCTGATCCTTAGCCACTTCAAGCGAAGCACCTGGGTCTGGATATTTGACATTGACGTTAGATGGAACCGTGCAGCCATTTCCGATGTTCGCAACGAACATGGCTGGGAGAGGAGCTTGTTGTCGTTTAGAGACCGGCATGTTCACTGGAGCATATCTCTTCTTTGCAGCACCCTCAATGGCGACATAGGCGCAGTTCATGTACATTTCTCGGTTGCCTACCTTGTTGTTCCATGTCCAAGCGAGAGTGTAGTCGCCAGGACCTAGGTCTGGGTGGTCCGGAACAGTAAATTGAAATGTTGCAGCACCGTTGCCGCTCGCATCTGCAGGCTCGATGTTGCCAGGCACATCTGCCGGACACCCTCCTTCAATAGAATGGATGACCATAAACTTTGTGTTTTTGTCGACAGTAGTGCCTTTCGCAAGGCTGACTTGGCATGAGCCACCACCATGGACTGCACTGCCAGTGAAACTGAGAGTGTTGGAGGCGCCAACGTTCATGACATTCTTCTGCCCGTCTGCGACGGATGTCAGACCTTTGCATGGGTAGTCAGAACCATCGGCTTCAAGTGGTGAGTTGTTCGGGCTTCCGGCTGGCACAGGAGTTTTCATGATCATGTGAGCGTTTGCGGCCGCTGCCATTGCGAGAAACGTAAATGTCTTCATCGTGAAAGAGTTATTCGTGTCGAATATGAGCTGTGCGAGGAATAAGAGAAAGTCTTCGAACCAGCGAAGAGTTTCAGTTGCTCAAGGAGTGGTAGAAGTGGTAGGTCTCAAGTGTGTCTGGACAAAGTTAGCTTACAGTTTTTTCCTGTTTTTTGAAATGGTGTAGAAATCGTATGTACAAATGCTAGGTGGTGGGGTGGAAGGAGAGGACCAGAGCAGAGCAACGAGATCCTTCTTAAACTTGTTCGACTGACGACCTTCCCTTGTGTTCTTTCGCAACAAGGAGAACAATCAAACCCTAGAGAGATCTGGAAGATGATAGGTACCAACAGGTCTTGGCAAAAACATACCTTTGTTCGGGATCCGAGCTCTGAATCTGATCGATTTGAACAAAGCAGTGTAGCAAAGGAGCGGTCGTTGACTCGGTGCAAAAGCTGCTTTTCCTGAAGTAGCTCGCGGAAGGAATGGAATGGTCTGCCACAGGCACGACGCGATGCAAGAGTCAACAATGAAGTTGTGAAGGAAAGTAGCAGGACTAGCCTGGAATGAACTCGTCTGGTCAGTAGTGTCGTAGAACTTGAAAGACAAGAAGATGCGTCTTAGACATGGCAGTGAAGCTGATATATGTGCTGCACGAAGATCCAGCACGGATCATCAGTGAACAAGCATCTGGACCCAAAGGTCAAGCTGGATACATGCCTAAAGTCAGGGTGCCGATGCTAGGCCTTCTGAAACACGAACTCTCATTGGGTAGGACGTTCGCTCGACGGTCGGCAGCTTGCGCTACATTCGGCGTGGACCTCCGTGGTCTGTAACTAGAGCTCACCATCGTGAGGGCGACAGCCACTGAGAAGGATGACCAGCCCGATGAACAAACGAAGCACAGACAATGCGACCTTCAAGAAAGCTGATTCAGAACGCTAATTGGTGTTGATGCTATGGATCAGGAGACTTCGGCACGGAGCTTTGGCGCGTGAAAAGCTAGCAGGTCCTTGGAATGGGTTGGCTAAGCTGTGTTGGACAATCGGATGGGTTGAGGCTAGATGCATAGCCGATCACCAGCGGTCAAGCTTTTTAGCTGGAGCCCATCACCAGCCCCCAAGAATACGTCTGAGCGGACACAAACTGAAATCTCTGGTTTGTGCAAGGTCAGAAGATGCTCAAGGCTGAGAGACAAGAAGCCGGCAGACGAGAACAAGGGGGTAGTGAATTCCAGAATGCCAAAAGCAAATAGCGAATCGGCGGGCGAGGCAGGTAACCTTGGCGACAGAAATGATCTTAGCGTCATCTGTGGGGAAATGGTGATCTGAGCTCTTTCTCTCGTGGCTGGCCAACGATGGACCGCCACCCGTTTCACTCAACTACCTTTGTTTCGTCCGCGCAAGCTCGCACAGCCAATCACACCACCCACCTCAATGAGAACAAAACACTTCGACTGATAGGACGTGAGACCTCGCTCTATCCTACACTTCGCTGTTACATCGAAAAGTCCCTCAGAGCCATACGTCGCGCTTGGTTGATAAGTTTTGTGATATACACTGTAGCACCTTGCGCATGCGACAGGTCCTTGCGCTGTGGGCACGGCCATATTCCATGGGGCAGCCCCAGGCCACTGCGTCCCTCGGGTTACGTAAGCCTGCTAGCAAACGAGGCAGATGGTTGAAGCAGCTGACAGGCTCACCACGGTAATGGCGAGCTTTGCTTGGTGGTCTCAAAAGAAAGGTTGCATTGTGGTGTAGAAGAGGGATAAGTGCAATCTGTCCAGGTCTAGCTGTGACAAGCACAAGAGACATGAAACAATGTGAATCATGCCACAGGCACATCGTCACAACTAACAATGCGCATGTTCAAGATACACTGTACGGCGTCGAGGCCCGCGCAGAAGCAAGTCGGCTCGAGGGTTCGCTTTATCCACCGCTACGGGCTCGGCTTCATCAAACACATCGGATTGCAATCGCTAGAGGTGTGATTGCTCGAACCAAGGGCGCCTGCGCCTGCCCATGAGCATTCACTACTAGCGAGCAGCATTCTCCGCAGTATCAGCAGGGTTTGAAACGTATACTCTCAATTCATAAACGTGGTAATGAGGATGAATCTCAGGAGATCATGAGACCTTGCATCTTGGCGTTCCACGACAGTGTGGGCCACCTCAGACTCCTGAAGGTATGCGCAACAAGCACAAACAGCTACGACGCCGTTATCGATAACCCTTTGACTTTGACCTCGGCGACGAGCAAGTCTGGCAAAACCATTGTTACCTCGAAGATCTGTGTCTGTGGTCAGATATGTGATGGACACTACCGGAGGTCACAAGCGCATTTTCCATGGTCGAACCTCACCGAAAAGAGTTCATCGGTGAAGTAGTGGTTCAACTCGCCATGCGCGTCGCGGCAATTTTGGGTCTTTCACTGGTTCTTGAGCTCTGGAGGCACGAGAGAGAAATGTCATCAAACGGCACCAAGCCGGGCCTCCCGTTGGAGTGCCAGAGAATGAGCAAACGATCGCTCACAGGTAAGACCACGTGATGTGCCCGATCTACGTGCAGGTCGTGCTACATGTAGTGTGTTCGTGCTGTGTGATACAAACTCAGCCGTAGGAGCACAATCTATTCGTGGCGCAAGTGGTGGTCCCTGTAGCGGAGCCCGTGTGATTGCCTGAAAGCAAGGCTCAAGAGCTTTCTTTTTGTTGTCCAGCTGTTATGCGGGCTGTGCAGTGTTTCCACAGTCGTCTCCTGTTTTCAATTGAATGACATGAAATGCTCCTTGGGGTAACGAGAAAGCTTCCACTGCTCGTGCAAGACTTGCTTCCATACAACTGGTCAATGTAGTGCAGACGCCGGATTCTTTGACACGACAGTGAAGTAGAAGATATTCTAATGTCAGAATGCGGTACAAGCAAGTATCTCAGTCTCTTGTCACCTGCGTGCAAGCATTTCACGCAACGCGTGACTCGGTCCTTTTGAGTGTCTCTTAGCCCAGCTGTGGCCTTTGACTACCTCGACTGCAGTGAAATATTACTGGCATGCGTCACTGCTCGAGGCTTTGCGAATGTGACGGATGCACTTTCGACCGAAAGGCTTGACCCATGTTTGGAAGTATAGCACGACACAGCCTTCTGAGCCGAGGCAACGATGGGTCGGTGACTTCCTAAAAGAGCAGTCATGAGCATCTGCATTTGGCAAGAACGACCTTCAAACCACGACTGCTGCGCACGTGGAAGTCAGAGCTCGATACGAACGGTCGTATCTCGTGTACGCTGGCTTTCCAAGAGCAGCTACAGGTATAACATATCGGCTCCTCGTAGCATCATGATGTAGCTTGATGGATTAGAGGCCAGCGGCACCCGGATAAGAATAAAAACCAGCCATCCTCGAGTCTTTCGTTATGGCATTACAACAGCGACTCATGCTCACTCGGCTCATCAACAGTTTGCCCACGCCTCTTCGAAAGATGCTTGCTTTGCTAGCGACACTGTTTACATTTCGCAACCTCCTCCTCTTATTCTGCCTCCTGAACCTGAAGAATTTGCCTCTAGCATGGGAACTGCGATTAATCTATAGAGGATGGCGCTCATGGCGCTCGAAACGCGATGTTGCTCGCATACTGGACACTGCGGCTTCTCAGGCCTCTACAGACTCGCATGCGCCGGCTACCATGCACCCATTATTTGCGCCTTTAGCCATCAGTTCGCGAACGCCGCTGTTGGAGATAGACCACAACATCCACAAGTCCAACAGCACTTACTTCTCCGACCTTGATGAGTCGCGTACAGCGTTGATGGTACACATGCTCTCCTCCACCAAATTCTCCCCTGCTGAGCTGGAGAAGGCTGGTTTCAAAGGAGCCTTTGCTGTCATACTAGGCTCAGTCCACGCGAGCTTCCTGAAAGAGATCAAGCCATATGAGAGATATCAGGTGCGCAGTCGAGTGCTGGGCTGGGATCAAAAATGGATTCTCATCGGGTCGGTCTTCGTACGACCGAAGAACACGAAGGACAGAACGCGAGAAGCCAAGGACAGAGCGCGCAGAGCGAAGCTGGAAGGCAAGAGCGAGGCAGATATCAAAGCAGATCAAGACGAGAACGACCAAGGCGAGGTGCTACTGGCAACCTGCCTGTCGAAATACGTCGTCAAGAAAGGACGTTACACTGTTCCCCCTGAGCGCTGCTGGGTGAGTGCTGGCTGGTTGCCAGAAAAGCCTGCTGACCAGACAGCTCCTCCTCCAGCCGTGGACTCTTCAGCGGCCATGACGCCAGACTCGGAACAAACTAATGGCGAAGTCAAGCTCACCGAAGCAGATTTGCGACGAAGGGCGCAAGAGACTGCCGCCAAGGCTACCGAGAAGCTTCAGCAAGTCGAAAGCAAGCAAGAGAAGGAGAAGCTGAACAAGGCCGACGCAGCTTGCCGTGAAGCCGCCTCGAGATGGTCATGGGATGACATTGAAGCAGAGAGAGTGAAAGGCATGAAGATCGCAGAAAGCTGGCTGGGTTTGGACCGTAGCCTGAAAGAGCAATGGGAACAGGACTTTGCAAGGGGCATTGTGAGATGAAAGATCTATTAGCAATAGGTTTTGAAGGTCGCACCAGAGTAGGTCGTGAATTCGGTGGCGCTGTCAACTACCCTCTATCACTTCGCTGGCGGCCCGGTTCTTCACACTACAGTGTCGAGGATCGGCACCTACATGGGAGTCTTCTGCTATCACGATCCCATTTGAGCGAAAAAGGGCCCGTCGTTCCGCTCGAGCAAGTTCACACAAAGACCTCATTCGGTATATCTCGATAGCTCACTGTCTGGCTTGGCCTTGCATTCGTGGATTCGACCTCGAATTGCCACTGTTCAGTCAAAGGACAGGAAACTTGACCAGCTAAACTATATCTTCTGAGTCCTTGGTATATGGCATCAACTGTTCGTCACTGTCTACTCCACACCCCGGAACCACTCTTTGCGATTTGAGGCTGATTACGTTGCCACACTTGTCTGCGGTCGTCGAACCAGCACCATCTCCCAGAATAGGCAAACCTCTTCTCCCAAATGGGATCAAGTACTTAGCGGAAACGGATTTTGGTCCCGCTAGATCGAGCAAGATCCCATCTAAGCAGCCCCATCCGCTCCACTAGGACCTGAGATCCTAGCGGGTTTGGTCCATGAAGTTGACTCGCATTACTGCAACAGGCAGGCAGCGTCACCCAGTCGAGCATATTGTGAGATCTGGTTCTGCTGGCGTCCGTTCCGCTCCACCTTAGCATCAAGCTGATAAATCTCCGAGGCGAGTCTCCGAACCCAGTGTATACGAGCCCCCACAGCTTCAGCCACATACCCTCACAGGCCGTTGGCTCTGCATTGCATTACCGAAGATGGCAATTGAACACGCATTTCTGGTATGTTCTCAGCGTCAAGGTCTGGTTCTACTGGCGCTGAATAGGCTCCGTCTCGCATCTACACCCCAAAACATTCAAACGCTCCGTTTGCCCCCAAGAACAGTCCATAAGCAAGACAAATCTACTTCTAGTTTGCCAGGTCTACTGGGCTGTCGAACAGATCTCGTCTTGCCGGATTCAGTAGTCCCACAAGCCTGTCCAGGGCAGTGTCCAACACCAGTCTGTCCCCATATCTCGAGCAGCCTACATATTCTGTGAAGGGGCACAAGCTCTCTCGAGGCTCCACCAGCCAGTATACCCGCAAAGCACAAAGTTCTCCCCCGAACACAACCCTGCATCCAATTCTTCTCCGTGTCAGCACGACAGGGGCGTTTGCAGGCGAAGAGAGAGCCACCTCTAATTGCAAGTTTATTCCTTCTGGCGAATTAGGGACAGTTAAAGCGAGGGGCGGTACGTACCCGCCTGGGCACGCTTTTCTTTTTCTGCAAGGTACCGGCTTTTCTCGTCGCCTTTTCTAGCTAGCTGTATAGAACTGATCAATCCGTACTAGTCAGTGCGTCACCCCCAGAACATCCCATCCCATCCTGAGCACACACGTCTTCCCCAGTGTCCAGAGCAAGATTTCTTCAAGGTCAATCCGTTTGGGCCAAGCACGGGGACGGATGCGACTGAGCCTCCCACGCGAGCCGAACGTGCATAGGACCGGACAATGCGTCTCTACCAGCTCGTTCGAATACGTCTGTGATGGAAGCGAACATTCAGATACTGTATGTAGGAAACGCTTGTCTTCTCCATCGTCCGTGGGTCGCCTCTCCAGCCGACGTCACGCAGGAAGCAGATCGCGGAGATGGCGAGGATCTGTGTATACATTATGTGTGTAAAACCTGGCAGAAGACGCGGCGTACGTACCTACATAGCACTCATTCGCGTACGCCCAACGCGCATCATGCCAATCGTGTATACAGTGCATGGCCTGGACGTGTGAGTCCCTGAGTTTGACTCGCAAGTCCGATCATCACTCGACTCCGGATGATCCACTGCAAAGGCGAAGCAAAACAGCCAAAATAATACAAGTATTTACCTACCTACCTACTTAATGTAACATAACGCTGACTATGTACTATTCTTGATTCCACAACCACCACCACCACGGCTCGACTTTTCTTTTAGTACAGCTGCCGCTGTCTGCAGCATCCACCCATTCGCTGATAATGCACCCATTATAAATACCAACTGGCCAGCAGGGCACCCAACCCGCCTGCTAGCCAATGACCAAGTAATTCCCAACACCAAACGCCCCTCCTCCCTTTTCTTTCCCCCACTGCGGTTAAGCCCTCAAGGCCGAGACAACTACGAAACCCATTCCACATCTCCATGGTTCCCCGCTCGGCCTGACGGTTTTCCCAAAACAGTCATTTTCAGTTTGTCTTACATCCATGGATACCACAGCCCATCCATATTCGCTAGCTTGCTCGGATCCGTCGCCTTGCTGATTAGATCGACCACGTTCTGGCATGCCGGAAGTACACCGCCGCCGACGGTGGCAGCGCTAGCACCTGCGCCAGCACCAGGGGTAGTAGTCGTGACTGCGCCCGCATTGTTCGCTGTGCTGCCGCTGCCGCTGGCCTGAGCGCCTGCCTCCCCGTTCGCGTTCGCATTACCCTGCGTATTCTGCTGCGGCGTAGACTGTGATTGAGTCGCAAGACCCAACTGCGTCGTACCCAAACTTCTTGCACGACGTGTGATGCTGCCCACGTTGACGTTCACGATCTCCCTCAACTCATTTGGATCTTCGAGTCGTCCGAGCTCCATGCCTGCACCATGGCCGCCGACGCCACCGCCGCCAGACCGCGTGCTGATCCAATTGTACATCTCGTCGCGGACGAAGATCGAGAGTGTCTGCTCCATCTCGTAGCCAGAATCATATTCTGCTAGACAGCGAGCAATGGCCATGAGAGAGGCCGTGAAGATTCCCTCGACTGCAATTGGGCCCATCAGCATCTGAATGTTTGGCGTGAGACGGAAGGGAACGGCTTCGGGGTTCAAGAAAAGACCGCGCTGGGAGTTGAGCGATGGTAGAAGATCGGATGACCAGATGTCACCGTTGCGGCGCGCGATGTTGATCTTGCTGGGATACCGAGATGCCATGTGCATGACGTAAGTGAGGAACGTGGTTGCTGCATACTGGTAGGCGAAGTGCTTGCGGAACAACCAGAAATCTGCGAAGTTTGGGTAGATGGCTTGGAAGTACCGCAGGGCAATGACGTTCGGAATCCAGCGGTCTTGAATCTGAGAGAAGAGTTCTGTCTTCATCATGCTTAGCTGTTCTGGTGTACGCTGGGCACTCTTTTGTTGCTCGACGATCACTCGAGTACGGTCAAATGAGTACAAGATCGGGTCATCGCGAGACATTGGTGTTGGAGTCGCATGTGATTGACGGCAGTAGTCTTCGTAGATGGTTTGCATGGTGACATACGATGAGTCGTCTTGCACCAGCCTGATATGCGGTGCTATCGGC
The DNA here is from genome assembly GCA_002319055.1 of Knufia petricola. Classification (NCBI taxonomy): domain Eukaryota; kingdom Fungi; phylum Ascomycota; class Eurotiomycetes; order Chaetothyriales; family Trichomeriaceae; genus Knufia; species Knufia petricola. Next base: position 53,005 of record NMUC01000078.1, on the reverse strand, counting down.
ACAAATATGGGCAGGTGGAAGTAAAGGTTTCGTCTACGAGACTCCTTTCGTTTGGCGAGCGTCTGGTTGAATATGCGGAAGAGCTGTACTATTCGCTCTTCTCGTCTCACGTTTCTTCCAGTGGGGTGCTGCACCGCGAAAGGATGAAGCGATCCATCATGGCCTCGGATTGTAAGCCGCCTATGACATACACCGTTACCACGTACGAGCTGAACAGTCGGCATGAAGCGCTCGATGCGCACAAAGTCAGTGTTCTTGTCCTTGTGTTGTTGGTATTGGCCAGGGACCTCGACTGTGTCATCAAACTTGAGGAACTTGAACTCGCTCAGATGGTGGCTATACGATTCAAGTGTAACCCACTGCTGTCGATGGTCGAGCTTCTGCTCGAGCTTCTCCCTCCATCTTCGAAGTTTGTGAATGTACTCATACATCGTGGGCTTGATCCGAACGAAATCGGCTTCGAAGGAGTTGCGCAGATGCGCCGGAAGCACGGATTCAGCGAACCTAGTGATATTGGCTTCCGTTGCTGTTGGCAATTTTGCTCCTTCTGCGTAATGAATTGGTGCTCGACCAATGTAAGCAAGACCATCGTTCAGCAACGCCACAATCAGTCGATGAGCATCTTCATCAGGAGGGCACTTGAAGTGCTTGGAGACCTGGTCGGTCATAGTCTCCATGGACAACGCCAACAATGGGAAAGCTGTCTTCAGACTTGACATAACCTCATCTGCATGGTCCCATGGTTTCTTGGGTTGTTCTGGCTTCACAGCTTCGGGTTCCTCTGCCTTCGCATCGCCGTTCGGCTCCTGCTTCAATTTAGGGGATCCGACGTCACCATTGGGCTGAGCTTGATTATCTCCACTGGAAGCATCGGCTTTCGAGGGCGTGCCATTGGTTTGTTGATTTGGTTGCGGCGAGCCTTGACCTTCCTTCTGCTGACCTTGCTGCTGTTGCTGCTTTTCTCTCGCTTCCTTTTGAGCTTGACGTGCCTCATGCTGCTTCTTCTTGGTAATGAATTCCTCACGAGTGGCACGCAGATGGTAGAACAAAGCCTGAGGAAACTGCTTGGCGATTCTCGCAAGAATGGTCTTGGCGAGCGCAGCTTCTTTGTGCTCAAGACTGCCCAGTAGCTGAGGAATGAAAGTAGTCCAGTACCAGACAGGTGTATCACCCTTGAATTCCTCGAAGGCCTTAGAGATCTGCCCTTCCTTGCTGTCCAAGCTTAGCAACCACAGCACTCGGCTTAACATTTTTCTTGATTTGTGGTTCTTGTACAGGCCCGCAGCCTCGAGGTAGACTCTGACCGCATTGCTGGCAGCTTGAATGTCTCGGGGATTCTCCTTGAACTTTCGATCGCAGTACTGACCCCACTCGGCCCACGCCTTGGGCAACCTCAAGTCATAATGTAGTGCTACACCGAAGGCGTTGTCCGCCTCGTCAGTCTGCTTGAGTTTGGCGAGGAACATGCCCTTGAGCGTATAGAACTCAGCTTTTTGCTGCGCTCCAAAGTAATTGAGGTTGGTATTGTTAATGACGTCTAGGCCATTATGCAGCTCAGAGTCGTTCTGGTAGTGGCACTTTGCCTGCTCCCGCAATTTCAAAAAGGCTTCTTGAATCTCAATGTTCGGAAGAGTGTAAATCTTGCCAAGCTGATTGATGCAAATGTCGGGCATGTTATGCTTCCGGGCAACGTGGGCGAATTTGTTGATAATCCATGCTGTCTCATGATATCCGCGGAATGCATAACTGCTGTTGCCAACATTCTGACCCGCTTGTTGAGGTATGAGAGGTAAGTAAGTGCTGTTGACAAGCTGGAATACATGTTGACGCCAGGTCACCAAGTCTTGCCAAGCATTGATATCGTCCCAGATGTTGGGTAAACGGTCGCGCCAGGCTTGCAATAGCAACTTGACTTCCTGCGACTTGCTGTCCAGATTGCGCTCGTTCGTGCTCATGAGACTGTCACAAATAATGGAAGCATCATGTAGCTCGACCAATTGCTGGAAGTTCTGCAGGATAGGTACGTGTGCGTTTGTCAGTCCCTTAGGCAGCTGATGCCACTTTCTAATAGAAAGCTGAGTTGCCTCGTCGCAAATATGCTGGAACTCTCCTCTGGGTATTTGCTTATTGTTGTATTGCAAAAGTGCCATGAAAGCTTGGAAGAATGCTCTCCTTGGTGTTGGGGAGTCTGAGACACTTTTGATCATATTGTTCAGAGACAGTCTGTGCTCCTCTGTTCCCCAGGCTTCAATGTTGCGCCACATAGCCTCAAGAAGCAGGTCATTGAAGTTTTCGTGCTTAGCGAACTCGACCAATATGTCCCACTGCTGAAGCTTTTGAGCACAAATCATCCAATGATCTTCCCAAACGTAGTATTCCCCCTGAGAAAAGGGCACAACACCTGTTCGAGCTTTGACTTGGGCAGCTTCCCAAAGTTGCTGTGCTTTGTCCCACATGCCATGCTGCTCGTACGACAGTGCTGCATTGGTCTCCATGAATTTGCATCGGCGTCGCCAAGTACCGTAGAATAGATCATCTTCTTGTAGTCCAGCATAGACTTCCACCAGCGCGTCGAGGTTACTCTCACGAACAGCTGGAGTATCAATCAATGGGTCGACAGCTGAATCCTCAAGCGACACCAGTGTTGTATACCAAGCGTCGTAGTGCCTGCTCAAGAATTTCATGACATGCGGTGGTATCTTGAAACGTGGCTTGGCACGAACACAACCTTCAAGAAGTGCTTGAACGACGTTAGGACGGTGGTTTAGTTGGCGTTGGTGGTATTCTCTGGTCAGTAACGTAACCATGCCCTTCTCCAAGTCAATGCGCTCGTCCCTCGCAAGTGCCGACCAGAATAATGGGAAGAGCTTAGTCCATAAGTCATAGGCGACATAGTCGTCAACGTGCTGAAGCTGTACCAGCGGCTCGAGGATGTGCTTGGCTCTCACATCGTACAGTTCTTGATTGAAAACCTTTTGTGCTACAACAAGGTCTTCCAGGCTTTCGTCGATAATGAGCTCGTCTTTCTTCTGCTCTGGGTTGACTAACTCCTTGTTGTACAGCTTGTTGAGAGGGCATACTGTCAGATCCTCATGATGTAGTCTCGCCGATGAGTTCATCTCGATTGATCCGACCAATAGCTGAGAAGCTTGTTTCAACCAGAAGGAGTCGGCCAACGTATCCCAGTTCTGCACTGTGAGCACATATTCGAGGCGCTTATTTGCGCTCTCTGACAGCGCATTGTTGAAGATCTGCATGAACCTGCTCCTCATTTTGACATCTTTCGCACGCGTTCCTATCAAGAAAGCATGCTCGAGACGCACAGTGAGCTCCGTCCTAGTGATTGCTCGGTCCTCATAGATCTTGAGCACTAGCTCGAGGAATCGTTCCAAGAGATCAGGCTTTGGCCACTTCTCGAAGACAAGCATCTTATGCAGCACAGCAGTCTTTTCTTTCAATGTTGGCCATGACTCCGCGGAATCGAACACCCACTTCTCCACCATATCGAGGATCTTATTGCATATGTCCACATTGAAAGACTTCTCGACGATTGACGCTAGCGCGCTAAGGAAAGGGCGGCGGAAGTCGCCAAGCGTCGACATTCGGGAGGACAAGACATCAATGGTCTTCTTGAGTAGATCGATGCCTACAGCGAACTCGTAGGGATCCATGATCGGCTCGCTAGGTCGCCAACCTTGCGGGGCCGGACCAGTTGGCGGTACATAAGCATTCAGATGATCCTTCGCCAGCTTCCCTTGCATGGCGCGCATAACCACTGCAAAGTGGTCGTCGACCGCAGATGGCTGGACCTTTGATAAGGTCCAGATACTGTTGATTCCAGAGACGAGATTACCTGATGACAGTGCGTCACCAACAAAGGTCTTTGCATATCTCGAAAAAAAGTCAGACTGCGTTGCGTCCAGCTCCATTGCGTCCTCGTCCTCGGTCTTGTCCTGTGGGATTGCTTGCAGGACATGCCGCATGAGTGGTTCAGAATTGTCTTCAGGAGCAGCGTAGTGCAAGCAATCCTGAATCTCTGGATCCTCCATTTTCAAGGGCTTATCAAGAAGTCGCTGTATCATATCAATGTGTGACGCGATCCAGTCGTTAGTTTTGATGCTCAGCAATATTCTCATCACTTGGAGCGAATTGATCATCGTCGTTAGATGCTTGTCATCAGGCTTGTCTGCCTTCTCGCCGGTAAGAACGTTCTCGACAGCCTTTTCGTATAGGCCAATGTCAATGTCTGACCATAAGCTTGGTGACAGCAACTCTTGCAAAGTGCCGATAGCTTTCTTGACCAGCTCGGTTGATGGCGCTTGCTGTTGCGGCTTTTGAGCAGCCTTTTGCTTGAGCTCGGCAGCTGGCACCGGAAAGCGCTCTTGCAAAGAGGTGATGAAGGCGATCAGATACTTGATAATGATTGTTCTCTGGTCTAATGGGATTTGCCATGTGTCTCTGCTTGGACTTGACACGACCTGGCCGTTCGCATCACGCTTATTGGCTGTAGGCGAGCTTTGAGATGTGCGAGTCTGTTCCCATGTCAAGACCAGCTGCACGAGAGACAATGCCAGTTTCTTGCTTTCATTAGAAGAGTTCATGGGCGGTGCAATCTTGTGCAGCATTTGGATCATGGTGGACACATAATATTCTCGTGAGTCGTAGAAGAGTTCGGGCTGGCGTGCGATGAAGCTAAAGATGCTCTGCACCTGCTGGATATTGCCGGTCTCTTCATTCAGGATTTTCCTTGGGAGCCGAGCCCACGTTGGTCTGCCTTTCTCACCGGGCCCCGTTGCTGGAACCCTAATCGGTAGCACCGGTGCCAGTACATCTAGGGCTTGAGTGACAAGGGTCTTGCCTTCATTTTGGTGAGCCTTCAACAACTGATTGTAGACCTGAATAACAAGCTTCGGCGGCGTCTCATACGATCGAAAGAAGTAGCTGATCAGCACGTAACTGGCATATTTGTTGATAGTGTCTTCCAGGCGGATGCAAGCCCAAGCGTACTTGATGATCTCTTTCCTTAGGTCCGAAAATGCGTCCTTGTGGTACTTGATCATAAAGGCAGAAAGTTGGAAGGCTTCCATTCGAGCATGATCCACACCACGTTGTGCCCACTCGTCTGGAACATCGGACGGCGGGTTGCGCCATAGCTTCTCTGGAATAAGCTCTCGTGTCACCTTGTCGAGAACTGGCCCCGATCGTGGAAAATCTGATCGACTTCGCTGCACGTCTTTGGCCAGGATGGGGTTGACTATATTGTGCAGCACAAAGCTCTTGAATCGCTGTGAAGAACTCTTGGTATTGTATGTATCCAGACCTTTGACGACAAGGGACTGCTGAAAAGAGGTAGAAGGTGAGCACACCACACTGTTGTATAAGAACTGTTGCAACACTACACCTGATCTGAGTTCATCTTCTGCGCAAGCAGCCATGTATTCCCACATGTAATCGATGTCAGAATCTGGCAAGGCGAGGTAGCGTGTCACAACCGATACTAGCTGGTCGCCGGCTTGGACTGCACGCAGTCGTTGCGATTTGATGAGCTGATCATTGATGAGTTTACCTTCCAGGTCCTTGGTCGCAGATAATAGCATCTTTCGTAGAGAAGGTTGCTCCTTAAGCCACAGCTGACCGTCTTCCTGTAACGTCACAGAATACACGATGTAGACTGCGTTTATTATAGCAATGTACTTTTCGTCGTCCTCCGAGCGCTCGAATACTGTCTTGATCAGATCTTCAGTCTCCTGTTGAAGGAATTCTCTCAAAGGACCACTCGCGCCATCAGCCAGTACTTGGCCGAAGAAACGCCCATATCTTTCTTGTGATAGTCGCTCTTTGAAGAAAACCCAACTCTCCTTAGGATATTTGTTCAGATAGAGTATGAGCGGTGTTCGGAAAGGGCTATTGGTCGTCCTCCGTAACTTATTCTCCAGATCAAGGACACTGTTGATTAGATCTGCCATAAACGTTGTCGCTGCGGGCGGGAGAAGGTGGAAGATATTCAAGATAGCCGCAACGATCTTCATCTGCGGTTGTTGTTCCACGAGGCCGAATGATACTTTCTGTAGAAGTTGCTCATCCGCGATCACCTTCATGTGCTCAAGAAGCCTCGCTCCTATCTCGACCTTAAAGTAGTTGGTGAGCAGAGTCAGTAATCGAGCCAATCCCTCAAGACCAGCCACTGTCAGACGTTTTGAATCTTGAAGATTCATAAGGATGGGCCTCAGGCCGTTCTGAAGCAGATCTTTAGGCAGCTTGTTGGTCTGGGCAAGGACTTCTTTGAGGCCGTCGTTAGCAGCATCAATGATCTCCTTCGACTTCGAGTAGAGCAGTTTGAAGAATACGGTAATGATCCGTGCGCGGCTATTGTTTTGGGCAGTAGCAAAGTCTTGTAGCCCCATAGCCATAGACAGCAGCTTCAAGCAGGAAACCCTTAGATTCTTGATCAGCTCGGCGTTGTTGTATTCGTCAGGTTTAGGATGGAGTATCTCTGCCTCTGCGTCTGCGAGAGCCAAAGATTCCATCATAAGACGATGGAGTTGATCGTTGAGCGGGACAAGATCATGACCGAGGTTGAGGGCGTATGTTATGGCATCAATAAAGCCTGTTTGGGTCAAGAACGGTAATGCTCGCAGTGGCTTGTTGAAAATGGGTTGTAGCAGTCGATCTCGTACTGGCAAGATCAGCTCATAGACTTCAGCGCCTGCCTCTTCTGCCATGATCTTGAATGCTTGCTGGGCCGCGGTACGGACATGAGCATTCATGTGCGAGAGCTCGATAACAAAGGTAGTGCACAATTGATGCAGATTGCTCTTGTCGTTGCTCAGTGAATCTTTGCTGGCTCCCTTGCAGCATCGGCGAAGAATAAAGTCGAGGGTGTTTTGTGCCACTATCCTCGTGCTCGCCGGCACTTCGGACGGAGTATCTTTGATCACGAACAAAAGCGCCTTGATCAGATCGAGCTCCTTGCTTAGCAGGAAAGGTTGACCAAGGTCAATTTTCGTGATAAGTAGTTCAATTGCAAAAGCTGCACCTGCCTTGGTAAACCACTCAACTTCTCGACATTTGGCACAGAATGTGTAGACGAGATGCCCAAACAAGGGCAAACGAGCAGCACTCTCGTCGCTGCCAAAGATAGCTCGAGCGGTATCGCGAATAGTGTAGATCGCTTGCTCGGCCACTTCACGTACGGCGATGTTGTCAGATGCAAAGCAGTCGACAAGAACATCTGCCAAGATTCTGGTGCTCAGATATCTTGCTGTCTCCCCAACGTTGACATCGAACTCTTTGGTCTTCCAGCCAGCATCGCAAAGGGCTTGTCCGAGCTCGACAATGGTGAAGTGGCGACAGACATTGGCAACCAACTCTGCAGCTGGCACATCAAGATCTTGTGTTGCGGAAGCATTAATGCACGCCTTCAGCAGCCTCTTCAAGGTTTCCTCCTGGGATTTTTGTTGCTGCAGAGACTGTGAAGGGTCTCCATGGTTGAGCATATTCGAATATGTGCCGTAGCGCTTAGCCAAGAGGTCGTTAGCTTGGAGCCGTAGCAGCGCTGCGAAATCATCAGGCAACTGGTCAAAGCCAATGAAGAGCTTCAGTTGGCTACTGAGAAGGTGGAACGCTTGCTGCTTGTAGAACGTGTCATTGGACTTGCTATTTGGGGATCTGTTGACCTCACTGAGTTTTCTGATAGCGACATCGACACCGGGGCTCAAGGGGAACGGTCGTTCTTGATTGGTATCTCTCAACTTCGCATCAAAACTAGGGTCATCTTCAGTGGTGATGCGATAGCCTAATTCTGGCGGCGCGTTCAAGAACTTCCTACTTCGACCTCCAAGCTTGCCCAGTATCCTCATTGTGGTGTGAGAATGGAAGTGCTGGTATGGCTGCGGCTTGAGATGCTCGAAAAGTGCCGTCATGAGGTCGTCCATGATTGGAGCCATAATCGGATCCAGATAGTCGGCCGTAAGGTTATCAACACATAACTCGAGCGTCCTCAAACCCTGGCCCACCAGATCAGGACCAGCGCCTAGAGCTACAACCAGGGGCCTCATGAGGTGGCTCAGGTGCGGCAGCAGATGACTAAGCCGAGCGGGCACCGTCAGAGTCAACTCGACATATAGATCACGATCATGCTGATCCCTCGCACCTTGCAACAAGTGGTTGAATGTCTCGAGCAGCATTTCCAGCAAAGGCAATATCTCCTTGTACAATAGCTCGAATCTGCCACCACCAATGCTGCGGAAGAGGGAGCGTAGCAGGATGTAGTAATGTATAGGTTTTTCCGCTGTGACTGAGAGTTGAACGCACTGCGTTACTATCTTGGTGACATGAGGGTGGAGCACCTGCTCGTTGTGGGCAGAGAACAGGGTCACTGCCATGAAAGACAACTTGAACATCCTAAGCAATATTGAGGATCGTTTAATATCAGAGGATCCGACTTCAGGTAGCTTGTTCATTAAGTATTGAAGAACCATACCAGCGAAGGCGGGTGATGTGGCTTCGCTAGCCAAGAAGAACTGTGGTAAATGCAGCAACGCAGTGTGTTCGAACATTAAATCGTGCAAATGGGGTATCTCTGTCTGAAAAACTTCGTGAAAAGTGGCAGGGTCGACGCAATGAAACACAGTGCCGAAGCTCTCGAGGAGCTCCTTCTCTTCTCGACTCATGTGCGCCATTGAGTGGCTGGCCATAAAGTCCACTGGAGAGGCATAGGTGATATCCGGGACAGAACCGTCTGTGTTATAGTATCGGAAGACTCTCGCTCCTTCATGGAATAGCTTGGTGATGACATGGACTTCTTCCGCATTGTAGCCGAATGATACTTCCGACCAGTTCTGTGGCGCAGTGGCTGGGTCGAGAGCCAAATTTGCTGGATTGCAAGCTTTGAGCTGGTAGAACATGTTCTTCAGGCCGTTGACCAGATTTTTGAACAAGAATTTGTTGTCGGAGACTGGATCGGCACCTCTTTCTCGTGGGTTGGATGTGCGAATAGGCATGGCACTGAATATGTCCACCTCATCCCAATCAGGAACCTCATCTTTGTCGTCGAGGTACGAATCAGCCTCACTATCCTTGGCCTTGTCCCCATAGATCTTGCTCAACTTGACAGCATTGTTATACTGGTGGTTCATGGCGGCAAACTTGTCGCCGATGGCGTCTAGGATAAGAATCAAGAAGTACCTCGCATCTTCCTTATTCTCGAGTTTGGTAATGCTTTCTGCCATGTTGAGCAACAACTTAGCACTCATGGTCTGGAAGCTTGTACCCGGAAAGTTATCGTGCAGGTTTTTCGTGTATACTTCAATTGTTCTTCTGATCTGATCTTTGTTCAGGGATTCTCGGACATGATGAATCAGGTCAGCTAGCATACTATAGGCTAGAGGACGCATAGTTTCGTAGACAGTCAAGCCGTCACCAATCAGGATTCGTTCGTCGAGCAAGTCATCGATCTTATTGAGGAAGATCTTTCGGTAATTGAAGTTGATAATGTGCCGGATGGCGACCAAGAGTTCTTTCCGTGCACCTGATTTCTCTCGAGGACAATCCTTGAGGAGTCGGACGACGACGCCTGGCAAGGTGGGAAGGAAGTCCGAAAGCTTGTTTGCATAGACTCTGAGTAGATAAGCGAGGAAGCTCATGGTTTTGACCTGAGCAGTGATGAATTCGCCGAAAGCCGCCCGATTCTTGATCTCTTTACTAACTCCAGTGAAGATAGTGTTGTTCTTCGCAGCTTCTGCATGTGCTTTCTCTTGCGCCTTTGCTTGTAACAGCAGGATGCTCTTGATGGAGGGGACGAAGTTTGTGACGTACTGTTGTACAAGAGGACGATGGGCTTGCATGATCGAGACCACTATGATAGGACATTCCGCCAGAACCTTGAACGACTGCATGCCCCTCGCCAGCGGGGCATGATCTTTCTTGTCAGCACCAGGATCTGAAACAATAGTCGCAGGCGAGCCTGGTCGAGGCGACTGGAAGGCTTGAGGATTGGGATTTGGGGTCGCAGAGGTCGAGTTGGCGGAGGCAGCAGGTGCATCGAATGTGTCCCTAACGACTTGTTCCATCTGGTCAAACATCTCCTGTATCAGCTCAAGGAATGGCAGCACCTTGGACTCTGTGGCCTTCGGCTGATGTCTTTCCAGATCCATGATTGTCTTCAAGCATAGAACAGCGTTGTCCTCGTTCTCCACCCTCACCAGACTCATTAAGGTATCTATCATCTCGATGGCGTACGGCTCGACCTCGGGCGATTGGTGTTGCAAGCGATGTAACACTTCCAAGGTTTGATTCCGTAGCACATGCTCGTGCGCGTTGGGCGAGAAGTCGGGCTTGCCCTCCAGTACCTTCTTGAACACCGGCCACAGTTTGGACAAGAACTTATTGTACGTTGACGCTGGGCTGCAGAGGCTTTCGACTGAGTCTCGCAGCTCGCTGGCGATCGAGGCCTTCTGTTTGACATCCTGCTTCGGGTCGCTCAGCCGAGCAGCGTAGAAATCGATCTTCTGTAGAGTGTCCATCTTGAGCGTTTGCGCATGCGCTCAGTCCGCTCAGTCCCCCTGCAGGCTCTCCGTAGCACCAGATGGTGTGTCTGTGCTTGCGCTGCTGGCAGTGGCACAGAAAGCTCCAGTTGAAACCATGCGTTCTTCCAATGTCTTTAGTACAGACTGTCCATCATTCGTTGTGCTCGACCAGGACAAATAAAGGATTTCCCAGAAAGTCGGTTCTGTGATGTTTGAACTCCCACGAGTGAGCTGAAGAGATGGAAGGCGTATGAGGTTGGCGACGGTGTAGAGGACAGGCAGTGGTGGACTAGAATTCGTGGACAGAGCACCCGCGAGGCTTCGTTCAGTACTCCAATTCAAGTTCAGAAGAAACAACGCGCTGCTGGGGGCATTCGCTGCGACAATCGACTTGCGCTAGCTTATCTTAGCGGTCTGTGTTGCTTATCGATTGGTGCTTGCTGCATTGGCAGCTTCGTCAAACCTTCTATGTTCAAGAGCACAGTGCTAGCCAGAGGACGTCCCCTGGTATTCGAGTACAGCATTGGGAAACCACGTCCGCATGATGGCATTCGGTATGTCTAGTTGACTCGATTTTTGATCATGCCATTAATGTTATGTCCTCTATTGGTGCTAGTAGAAGAGTTGAAGATGTTTGTGCATCGATGTGCAGGCTAAAATCAGGACTCCCTAGCCTCGACTACTCGTATGGCGTGTGGCGAGGCCACTGGTCTATCATAACAGCCCGATTCCGTCACCCAGATGAACGCGCCTTCCAATCATGAACGCTCAGACTCTCAAGAAATCGGTTTTACTGCCACTCCGCGTTCGCCGACTCCCAAATGCGTGCATATCACTTGGTGTTTGATATTGCATCAAGGCTTGCTTGTCGGGCTATCACGCGTGGTGTTAACCATTTTGTCATCATGACCTCTTTTCAAACCTCGTTTGGTGTTCAGAAACCAGTACTATCTCGCAGTTGCAGTGGGGGTTGCCCGCCCTCAACACCATCAAAATTACTGCTCGAATAGTCAGCCTCTGTCATCAAACAAGCAGGAACGAAGGGCTTACTGCAGCTGTTTGGGCCATGCCAGACTCGTCATGAAGCTTCAACGCATCCAACCGCGACTCGTTGTCCTGTGTCGGGTCGGTCCCACTAACCGTGGCTGGCTTTAGTCCCTGCTTCATCTTGTCGGCTTGTGATTGTAATCTAGCCCACTTGTCCTTTCGCGCCTGTTCACGTTTATCGGCATTGTTTTGGTGCTCGTTGTACTCATGCGAACAGTCGTCAAAGAGTTGCGGGTTGATCTCCATGAATAGCTTCATGGCATTATACACCATGCCGTGGATCGTCCTTCAGCCAACGTCAGTAAATACACATGTGCTGGACTTTGTGCCGACTTACCGGTTCCAGTGGCCTTTTGAGTTCTCATATAGAGGTGCGAACATGATGGGCAGAATTGTTTCGACGTTGTCACTAACAAGGTTGCAGAAGTATTCGTTGTTCCAGAAATACAGCGCTCTTTCGGCGACCTGGCGCATGTCAGCAAACAGAGCGGCAAAGTAGTAGAATATGAGGCTGACCTGGAAATGCGGGCTTGCAACTGATCTAGCCAATTGGTTGAATAAGGGCTCCTGCACTTTGGCAAACTCTGCGGGGTCCATAACCTCGAAGATGTCTTCAACCTCATTAAGGAACATAACCTCTTTGGTGCTGTTGACCTTTGGCCAATATCGGAGCAGGCCAAGAACGACTTCTTCTGTCAGTCCCGAGTCCTTTTCCAGGAACTGCACGATGCAATATGCCAGCTGAGGGTGATACATGCTAAGGCTCTTGACCTTGTGCAGGGGTATCAGCACACGGGTGAGGAACAGCTTGTGTTCTTCTTTGAGGGGGAGGGCAAAGCCATTAATGATGGACCCCAATATCTCAAGCAACTCCGCAATACCGTTGAAACGTTCTGTTTCGTAGATGAACTGGAAGAAAACGTTGTTTATTGACCGCCGAATGTAGCTCCGTAGATTGAGGAATTTGCCGTATATTCTGTGTAGGGTAGTCTTCAGGAAGTCCCGTTCGCGGGGGTCCTCGGAATCGAACAACTCAAGAAGCTGCAGGACGAACTGGTGGTCGATGTGTGCTTTTGCGATGTTCGTGTTGAAGTCCTGGCTCTCGATGAAACGCAAGAAGAATTCGTAGACAACTTGGATATGCGGCCAGGCCACCTCAAGCACAGGCTCATCCTCTTCGGGGTCGAACGCCTCGCCTTGCGGATTGACCGGCGGCGGGACAGGCCGAAACAAGTTTTTGGCGAACATGTCGACGACTCTGGGATACATAGGCTCGGTAATGACAGAGCGGTTGTTGGCCACATAGTCGAGCAATTCGTGCAAAGCCAATCTCTTGATTTCCTTCGACTTCATGTCCGCAGTCTGATCGTTGAAGTCGAAGATGACATTGCATTGATCAATCTTCTGCATGAACAGCTCTTGTCTCCTGTTCGGGGGTACCTCGTGGAAGCCTGGGAGCTTCTCAAGCTCTCTTGTCTTTTGGTCGGATATATCGAAACGCGAGGAGTGCTGTCTTCTGGGTGTTTTGATGCCCTCTGGGACGTCTTTTGGAGTGGACTGCAAGCGATCGAACATGAGAGACTTCTGCCCTGCTTTGGGCGGCTGAAGATCGCCAGGCATGGTCTCGGTAGCACCGGCAGGTGGGGCATGAGGAGCGCTCGGACTTATGACAACGGAGGGAGGGACATGACTGCCTGGCCGGCCGGGCGTCGGGGATTGAGCAGAGGCGTTAGGCATGGCGGAAGTACCTGCTGTCTGTTGTTGAGGCTGGGGTTGGTGTGCTCCAGTTGCATTATCTGCACTACCTCTACCCCTGGTCTCGCTGACGTTGGTGGAGGACGAACTGGGAGTGGGAGCGTTGGACCCGGCGGGCGATCTGGCGTCGCCTGGGAGGGTGGTGGAGGAGGAGGATAAGGGCGAAGCGGTGCCGGAAGACGAGTCCTTCTTCTTAGAAGACTTGCTCGAGTCCTTCGCCCTCGAGAGCTGCTCATGCTGTCATCAATCAATTTCATCGTTCCCCATCCCCTCGCATGGGACGTTAACTTACCACTCTCGCACGAAAGCCTTTCATAGTACCGGAATCACACTCCAGAGACAGTGCTGATGGCGTTGCAGACGCGTATAATCACAGGATACTCGTGGTCCAAGCTCGATCGATGTCGCAGGCTCCGTGGGCTGTTGTTGTCTTTCTTCAGGAAGGCATCGAGCACCGTCACGAGATTCGCTGAGGCAGCCAGCTAGCCTATGAGTTCATAGATATGCGTGCGGTAGAGATCGACTTCGGTGAGCTGCGGTGCGGTCGAGATGTGCTTAGGAGCAGTTCACCTTCTAGGCTACTGGTACTGGGATCGATGTGCAGTGCTGCTGCTCTGGTCGTGCGGGTTGGAGGGATCGTAGGCGCAACGACTGTCGTTCGTAAGGCTTATCGCTAGGGGGTACTCGGATATTCAAGCACTGTAGATGAGTAGTGGAGGATTATCACAAAGTCCAGCATCATTCGTGATCAAAAGGTCAACACTGCTTCGACTGCGAGCACCATCATGGAGTCGAAGCCGGATTGCAGCGGGGCGTATTTCACTGCTTGGCAAGCATGCAGCCAGTCCCAGCAAGCCTACAGCCCCTGCAAAGCATCAGTCCACGCTAAACCATCTGGCTTCAAGCTTGATTTCAACCACGCTGGTGCACGCTATTCGTCATCACCGTCGCCCACACCACCTGGCATGTTCCCTTCGAGTATCGGTGTATCATGCAAACTGTAGCCTCAACGAATGTAATAACCGACTTGCTATGAGGTGATTGTAAAGCGTCTGAATTGTTCGACGCAAAATCTGCAGCCCGTTGTCGCTAGCCTAAAGCATGGGTATATCAAGGTAAGGTGTGGACACAAGAAACGTGCCTTCACAAATCCTTGAGTGCATAAAAATCGATACTTGAGAGTCGGACGTCGGGAATAGCGATACACTACACTCACGTTGGTGACCACTGATCCTCGATCAAACGCTACATTACTGTCCTGCACTCCTCGTCGGAAGTTACCTGTTCTACTTTCTTTCGCTGTCAACTCTCTCATCTGCGTCGTCGCGTCATTGCAACATTGGCGTGCGAGCTCCTGCCAGCTTCGAGAGAAGCACAGCAGAAGACGATGACTACTGATACTGTAAGACCGAAATCGAACAATGCATCATGGCTTGCAATCCCAAGCGGACAAGCCCTTTCAGTCGAGCACCCCTGTATCGTTGAAAAAGTCGACAAAGCAATTGACATGATCGGTGGTGCTTCGGCCATATCTCAAGCTCTTGAAGAAGAGTCAGACAGGACGTTCGCGCTGTCCTTCCGTCCCGATGACCCTGCCGCGCGAACTGTGATTGCGAACAGGAAGAATGCCAACAATGTGCTACTTCAGATTTCGGTGCCACGACGTACTGGGCGCAAGCGAAAGCGTGGCAGTACCGATCCGTGGAGGGGGGAGCTAACAAGTGAACCAGCAAAGCAGGACGCGTCGTACCTGGTTCGATCGATGGCAGATAATGCAGGGAAGTACAATGTCACAGCATTGAGTGGCATATCGAGTATGCATATCTGGCGCAGCATGCCCGACTTCGCGTATTCAACTTCCCAGATCAAACTCCTCGAAGATGTCAAATCGAAGATACTCTCCCAACACTATCCTACCATCAAGGAATTCCAGCTACCACAAACACATGGTTTGCAAGACACCACAACTCTGCCTCCACCCACGTGGTCAACCCAGTCGATACCACAAAACTATTCCTACCGCCAAAACCCCAGCATGAAAGTCGTTAACGATCCTACGACGGGACAACGTACACTGAGAAACACCCAAGCAGCGCCCAAGATCTACAGCTACCAGGTCCAGTGGGATACACCGGAATATCCGAAGACACCCATGCCAGAAATCCCACCCCTCGCTGAGCAGTCTAGAATCTTCCAAGCCACTGTCGCAGCTATCGATGCCCTCTTCCAAGAACGTCCTATATGGACTAGACGAGCACTGTTGAATAGCCTCGAATCACATCTCTCGACGTTTAACGTGGTACGCTTCTGCGTTGCTTATGTTGCCTATGCTGTGCGGTCTGGACCATGGAGAGATGCATATATTCGTCTTGGGGTCGATCCACGCACAGACCCGAAGTATCGAGTTTACCAATCTATAATGCTGCAGCTTGTTCCCAAAAGCAATCAAGGCGCTCTTGCACCTGCAGCCAGCGCTAAAAAGCCTCGGAGTAAGACTGACAAGGACAAAGCCGATGGTGCTCCCGATGTCAGTTTGGCGCCTGCGCAGCCCGCCAAAGAAAAGGTACTTGAGAATCGTCATACATATGCCCGCTTCTGGTCACGTTCCAATGATCCAACGTCACATATCTTTGATGGTGTCTCGCCACTTCCTCCTGATGGAAAGGTTTGGCAGCTTTGTGACATTACAGACCCTCAACTCGTTGCTCTACGAGACATATCCGAGGATCATATTCGTACTGTGTGTGAAACAAGAATATTTGGCTGGTATCTGAATGGAACTGCTGCAAAAATTCGAGTTGCTCTGAAGGCTAAGGCAGA
Organism: Knufia petricola; assembly: GCA_002319055.1. NCBI lineage: Eukaryota > Fungi > Ascomycota > Eurotiomycetes > Chaetothyriales > Trichomeriaceae > Knufia > Knufia petricola. Next base: position 36,857 of record NMUC01000078.1, on the reverse strand, counting down.
TGCACTCCAGGACGGCAAAGCCCTGGACCCGAGTGTCTTGGAAGGCTTGCTGAAATTGCCAGAGCGGGTAGGTCCCGATGGAGGAATGTCGACCGTCGCAACTCGGGATAAGGATGATTCTATAGTAGAGCTCGATGAGCGGCATGAAGCTATGACTGTCGTGCCTTCATCACACGGTCAAACACAAGTTACACACACATCGCCACTTCCGGAAGAAGCATTGTCGGTCTACTTAGGCGACGATGCAACCAAGCAACAGCAACAGTGGGCAGCATTATATCGAGCCACCGCCCGGACCGAACCTGGACTGAAACCTGTCGCTGGTGCACCAGGGCATGTGCGCTTGACCAAACGTAGGAACATGTCCAACAAGGGTCCTCAGGGAAGCAAAACTGGCATGGATGCAAGGCTTTCGCAGCTCAGAGAAGGGGATGAGGAGCTGCAGGCCACTGATGAGTTCGATCCAGACCAGCCCATCGACATTGTTGATGAAGGGCAGCATGGAGGTGAGGACGTGGATGGAAACCCCGAACTCGCACGCGACGAAGAGGTCTTGCCAAGCATCGAGGTTAATGATTTCGATATGGATGAAGGGGAAGATTCCGAGCTTGGCCTGGACATAGACCCCGTGATCAAACTTGAAGATGATGTCGACCTTGGAATCTTTAATCAGGGAACCTTCGGCGATCCAGTCCTACCGACCAAGTAAACAAGGACTTCTTGGTCTGATGACCGAGCCACTGAGTGCACAATCACTGTGAACAGTTTGACGGGACTCGAATATTCACGAGCTACGTCTCAGCAGCATCGAGTAGGTAATACCATCTCACCAATTTGGCGCGTGTCTTGGGTTTGAGTCAGACAAGCGCTTCCATTGTGCTGCCCCATACACATACATGAATCACCTATTTAATCTTCAAAGGTAGCTGCCACAGCTCGATGAATGTGACGTGCAAATGGGAGACGTAGACAAGCACATATATCACATATGTATAGGCTGTCATTGTCAGTACCGTGGCATTGCCTTGTCTTGCCACAAAGCCATGCAGTGACACGACCATAGAGCACGTCCTCTTTGGTATTGAAATATCTTGTCCTTCCACGTACGTCTTTAAATGTGAACCTTGATACTACTACAGGTCATTTCGTTCAAGCTCTGCAAAATGTCGGACAGATCGATAATGTCCAGCATCTCCTACTCTCCTGCTGTGTTCGACAAGATCGGCACTCTTCAAGGCGCTATTGAGATATTTGAGGCCCAAAAAGCCAAGAACCCAAATCTTCTTGATCTGTTTCGCCGAGTCTTTATGGATTCGGGTAAGAACAATGCAGTTGAAATATCTCTGCTGCACAAGCACTTCACAATTCCCCCTCGTCAAGTACTTGTCGACCTTAACAATGTTACCGCTCCATGGACCATCTATGACTTGACGATCAACAGATTCAGAAGTATAGAACCGCCGAATATGAGGATGGCGAGATTCATGCGAAATCTTGGATTGTCGTCTCAGAAGGACGCAGCACCAGACTCATGCCTTTCGAGTTCGCCTTCGTTCCAATTGGCGCAGGGGGTGCTGAGCGGGCCATCGTAAATGATGTAAATTCTCCTGAGCACCGTGCTTTTGCTCAAGAATTCACAAACACAATCAAGAGAATGGATTTGCAGGACGTGGTAGCTCTAACGATTGTACCCAGGGCAGGTTTTGACGGCGAGACTGAGACAATAATGGAGGATAAGAACACACTGCATCTGAGTGGGGAGCATAGGCTTGCTTCTCCAGATCACCCATCAGATGGAAAGCACAATGTCCGAACATCATTCTTCTGGCCTACCGAATTTGATAGTACTATCCTAGCCAAAGCAAAGGGGACTGGCTGTAAAGGCTGGGATGCATGCAGAGCGACCGTCCCTGAAGCCCCTCTCAGGGAGTTGGAGGAGTGGAGCGAGCTAGAGAAACTGAAGGAGCTCAAGGCACTGGAGGAGCTGGACGACGATATGGTCGTGCATTGTCTTCGAGGCTGCGATCCAAGAGACAGATGGTGGGCTCAGACGCGAGAAAGATAAGGCGCGGAACGCTCGTAGACCCTAGGCTGTGATGTTCCGGCTGCATATCTCAGGCTGCTGTACGTCTGCTGTTCGCTAAGGTTCATTGAGCGGGAGAATCAGCCATCCTCGTTCTTACCTCTAGACTGTAGGTATCTTGCTTGAAAGCCACTGCCTAGATAACAATCATTCCCACAGTTGAACCTGCAGCCACTGCTCGCACGAATTACCTTCTTACATCAAACAGTGTCCTTCTGCACCAACAGATGGCTTGCATCGCGAGTTGAATTATAGTGCCAAGCTGGCCTCGATCTTAGACTGACAATAATGGCTTGCTGAGCTATTGCACGGCTCGACGACTTCATTCTCACAAGAGACTGGTGTGCCAGAGCTCAGAAATCACACAAAGTGGTCTGAGATGGTGCGTGTCTAAGCTCGTATAGATATACTCTACGTTGGACGTCGGCCCTCGAAGTACAGCTTTGCCGACGGTGCATACAGTAGCGCCGATTGACGAAGTTGAGACGCGCTTGGATTCACGCTTGCTCAACACGATCAAGGCATAATTGTTAAAAGAGCTTGCGAAGCCTGCATGCAGGAAACCGCAACTCTTTGCACTACCAACGGCATACTCAGCCCATTCCAATACCTTCGAGGTCTCCTGTCCAATACCAGTAGTCTTCCCACAGCGCTTGGCGGTCTCAAGGAGCGATATAGCAAAAGATATCCGCGAATCACGGAGAAAGAATCGCCTTTCGCCGATGCCAAGGTCTTCCTCACAAATCACTACTAGCGAAGTAGATAGGGGCTATCAGCAAGCGAGACCCAGATTGCGTTTCTTCTTCGCATTTGTCGCGTCGCCTGTTACTCCGTTCTACCCTTCTCAGCACGATCCATGGTCGGAAAATGGCTTCTTCCGAAACGTTCCTTGTTTAGGGGCATCTGGCAAAACCTAATGCCGGATTTGGTACCATGAACACGCAGAGGCTCGAGAGCGTTCGCGAGCTAATAACGAACTCCCCACATCATCCTACATACAGAGCTATATACATGACCATATGCAGGCGCAGCAGTTGCATGGCGATCTTGATTTCTGGATTGACTATTGTTCTTTTGTCTGTCTTTGCTAATCTTCAAATACTGGTGATTCCTAGAGTGACTACTCCAAGGCACATCGTTCCAACGCTCTTACGTATTTGATTCAGAGCCACGTGGTGCAACATGCAGGTAGCGATCATCGGCGCTGGTGCTGCTGTACGTCCAAACCAAGACTTGGGTGATGTTCGAGACTGACTAATAGTAGGGGCTTAGTATCGCACTAGCGTTGCATTCACGCGGCATAGAATGCACAATCTACGAGTCAAGAGAGGCGCCTCATCGAGGCATGGGCGCTTTGATGCTAGCGCCGAATGCCCTGAGAATCTTGGACAGTCTGGGACTCTACCAGCACTTGAGACGCCGCGGATTCAACTTCAGCACAGTCGAATTCCGGGACCAGAACGACACTGTCAACGATAGGTGGCAGATGGGTAACCGAGACCGGTACGGATATGACGCTCTTCGAATCACGAGGCCCGCTTTCTTGGACGTGCTCCGTGCGGCCGTGGACGAGCGACGCATCAAGGTCAAGTATGCTGCCAGATACTCTCATATTGTGGAGGAGACCCAAGACGGCGTAACCTTCCAACTGGGCGACGGTACGCGCCTCAAAGCGGACATCTTGGTAGGGGCAGACGGTGTTTACTCAGACGTGCGGAAATCCATCGCACCAACTCTCGAACCCATATACAGCGGTAACCTCGCGCTCTTAGCTACGACCAGGCGGCGTTTCGCCAATGAAGACGCGAGTGCAGCCACCAAGCCCCCCCAAACAACGTTTTATTACGGCCCGTCCAGCGCCGTGCTAGTCATGCCGCAGGAGCACGACGGCTCGCAAGCATGTCTGGGAACGCAGCGCAAATACCCAGAACAATCACGCGAGGACTGGGTCCACCTCAACTACGACAAGGATAGGCTATACGACCTCTTCATGCAACACAGCTCCGAATGGCCCGACCGAGTCCAAGACGCAATGGCACAAATTGACAAGCACGACATCTACATCTGGCCCTTCTACACCCTCCCCGATCTACCCTCATGGACATCGCTCCCCCACCGCCGCACCATCCTCATCGGCGACTCCTCAACCTCGATCCCTCCCACCGGCGGCCAAGGCGCCTGTCAAGCCATCGAAACAGCCTACACCCTCGCCATGGTCATCTCGACAATCTCGAAGATCCCCAACTTCCCGCCAGAGTCCTACACCAGATCCATCACGAGCTGGCAGAGCGCGCGCCAAGAACGCGTGCAGAAAGCAAAGCTGTTCACGCAGCAGCTGGGCAACAACCGCCTGCCGCCGGCGGAGCGCGCCGCGAAGCTACCGCCCGGCACGTACTGGGAGGCCGGCCAGCATCCGGATCTCAGCTGGCTTTACGGTGCTGGGCTGGCGAATAGCCAGGCGAAGGGCGTGACGAGGGTCGAGGTGCACAAGTCGCCGGGCGGGAAGGGAGGCGCTGTGACGCGTGTGCGGGCTGCGACGGTTGACAGGGTTCAGGGCTTGGATGAGAACGTGCGGAGTTTGGAGAGGGTTGGGACTGGAGATGTGGTGAAGGGTGCCTGTTGACGGTCATGGACAGGTCCTTGTCGCGCGCGGCACAATTAATTAGTAGATGGTGGCAGCAGACATCTCAGGTATACTCGTGTGTGGGGATGGAGTCGGTCAGGACGAATGACTCGATGATGTGTATGAAGAGCATGGTTGTGCACTATCTGCTATCATGGCGAGTCGTGTAGATCTTGAACCAGCGCAGGAGCGAGCCTAAGTACACCTCTAGGTGTGGAGTGGCGACAAAAAGCGATCAAATGAGACATGAACAACTTTGTACAACTAAGCTAGGTATACATGCATAGCAAGGCTCTAGAGCCCAGCTCTCCAACCCATATCCATTCCTGAACACCACGCATCCCAATGCAAGATAGTCATACTCTCGTCCCATACACACGGTAACATGCATAAAAACACACCGCACAGAACATCGATAAGCTTACACGCCGCACCTCCAGACCACACCCCCGCCCCCTCTCATGCGTATACTCTCCCTCCTCTGCATGACGCCCAAACATCTGCCTAGCGCAGCCTCACTATACCCCCTCCCGACACAAAACTCCTGCTTCAACTTCGCCAGACTCGCGCTCCACCCAATGGGCAGCCTCTTTCTCAACTCCTCCTCCAACCGGCCGATCTCAGCCATTAGATCTCTGTTCCCGCCCACAGCGCCCACGCCGCTGGTGTTATACGCGCTGCGCTCATGCGTGACAGCGTCCATGGTACTCGCAAGGAACAGACGGATGGCCTCGTCGACATGCGACTCGTCGGCGACCGGGGCCAGGGCGAGTTTGGCCAGACTCTCCGAGATGCGGATGATGGCCTCGAGCTGACGAATGGTGATGGGGATGCTGCTCTTCATGTTGGCGCCGTGCTCGTGGCGCGCAGTCTGCGCGCGGATCGTGACGAAGTGGCTGCTGAGCTTCTCGGTGGCCTCGCGGCTGAGGCGCGGCGCGCACCGGCTCTTGCAGAAGGTGATGTAGCGCTTGAGCTTGTCGACGGGGATGTCGGGCGCGGCCTGCTCGTCGGCGGACACGGCGGCGGCGCCGTTGCCCATGTGGATGCCCATGACGTGGCGGGCGATGGTCTCGTCGCGCTTCTGGTTGTGGTCGTCGCGCACGATGAAGATCATGTCGAAACGTGACAGGATGGTGGTCTGAAAGTCGATGTTTTCGCCGGGGCTCTTGAGGTCGTCGTAGCGGCCGAAGATGGGATTGGCGGCGGCGAGGACGCTGGTGCGCGCGTTGAGGATGGTGGTGATGCCGGCTTTGGCGATGGAGATGGTCTGTTGCTCCATTGCTTCGTGGATGGCGACGCGGTCTTCGTCGCGCATCTTGTCGAATTCGTCGATGCAGACTACGCCGCCGTCGGCGAGGACCATGGCACCGCCTTCGAGGTAGAATTCGCGGGATTGTACGTCGCGCTGGACCGAGGCGGTGAGACCGGCGGCGGAACTGCCTTTGCCTGAGGTGTAGATGGCGATGGGGGCGACTTTTTCGACGAATTTGAGAAGTTGGGACTTGGCGGTTCCGGGGTCACCGAGCAGGAGGACGTTGATGTCGCCTCGGAGTTTCATGCCGTCGGGCAGGATCTTTTTCGAGCCGCCCATGAGGAGGCAGGCGATGGCCTTTTTAATGTCGGCGTTGCCGTAGATGGAGGGGGCGATGGAGCGGGCGATCTTCTCGTACAGGTCGGGCGTGCGAGAGAGTTCTTCGAACTCTTGGATCTCTTCTTCGGTGAAGTGGGAAGAGGCAGAGCTGGTGTGGTCGATATCTGTGGCTATGCCTACCGCTCTTACGTAGGGGTTACGGATGGCAACAGCGGAGGCTTTGTTGTTTTTATTTTGTTGGTAGATCGAGTATACACCCATGACCGTGCAGCGCGAGCCAGGGACGACGCGGTTGGCCAGGTAGCGGTCTGCGCTGATGAGGATGTGTCTTGGGAGTTCACCGACGGGTACTTGGTCGGGGGCCTCCTGGAGCTTGATGATCTGCTGGTCTTGGAACTGGGATTCTTCATGGACGACGAAATAGGGGTCCATGGGGCACTTGTCGCCTTCGTCCTGACCCGGGACTTTCTTGTGACCACAGATACGTGGTAAGGTGATGCCTTGAAAGCCACCCTCGATGCCCAGCTTTTCGGTGTGTTGGCAATTCCTGCACTCTATCGCAAGGACGGTGGCCTTGGAGGAGAGGGTGGATGCGCCAATGACTATGCCAGGGATGCGCACCAAAGCCGATACATTGTCCGCCGTCAGATCACGAATGGAGATGTGATCTATGGAGGAGTGAAGCATAAGCTGGTGTTGTGGGAGGTCGACATCTGGCTTCTGAGGATAGACTATGCGCTGGGTGCATTGTCGCAGCGCAGTTTCGAACAGAGGGATTGTGCCTGACGGGTCTGTAGACAGCTTGTGGGCCAACTCCTCGCTGTAAGAGATGAGATGTGCGATATCGACATCGCAGCAATACCGACGAACCAACACGTTGTCTCGGATCTGGTCTCTATAGAGGTAGACCCCATCAATCTGGAAGGACAGTATGAATTCTTTTAGTCTTGCGATGATTTCGGTGCGTGGCTCGCCAAAACCCTCGTTGTGAGGCGCGAGCACACTGAGGGAGTAGGTAGATCTCGAGTCCATGTTGTGCTGCTGTTCTTGCTACTCAGCGACTGTGTCGACCCTACCAATAAAATGTAAAGGGAGGGGGATTGATGTTGTGGTCAAGACGCGTCAGGGCAACGCGTTCGCATGCAGGACGCGTTAAGTGGTTTCGGCAACGTGGTGGCCTCAGGCAAACAGCCGACATGTCGAGAAAGGCGTGGTTCCTTACATGAGGTGCATGTGCGGCTGGCAAGTGCTACCGACGGTGCAGGTTCATTTGCTGAGTACTGGCGAGACTGTACGCACGCCTCAAGCTCCTGGTCGGTTGTCGAGATGGGAGTGCTACCTGAGAGGCAATCGTGACGACCATGAACACCCCTGGAATGCGCCCATCGTTGGATGTGCTGAACTCTCCCACGACATCCTCGCCATTGTCGCAGTATCCGTTCCCCATCCAAGATGGGCCTCTACGTCGAGCACCCCTACGGCGGGGCTCGACCGCAAGCTCGATATCCAGTCTCGCACCCGCTATAGCCGAGTCACAGCCCAACGCCATCTCGACTCTGCTTCAGCCTCCCATCATCAGGACCGGTCTTAGACCTGCCGATGCTGGCTTCAAGCCCCCCACCCAGAAGGACATTCCTCCAGTCACTTTGACGAACATACCACATGTCGAGCCCAAGGCCTTCCATCCGTACCTATCACAAGTCGGCTCCCTGTATGACGCATTCCAGAGAGCGAAGAACGAGATTGATGGAGACGATGCGGCACTGTTCCACAGGGAGAAGAAAGGGCAAGGAGACGATTGGGACGCTATCTTGAGCAAGAAATTGCAACGACCGGCCCATTCACGCGCTGGATCAGTGACTTCTTCGATTGCCTCCCCCACAGAATCTCCCGCGCAGCCCAAGCGGAGGTCGAGCCAGCAGAAGAGGCATGCCGTCACCCCGCTGTCTACTATTCCCACCGTATACGGCGAAGAGGAATTCCATCTGGAGAATCCGCGAACCTTTGACATAGTGTCGGAGCATTCCGAAATCGTGCGCGATCCAAATGCTGCCCCATCCGGACGAAAGTCACTCGCGACCAATGCCATCTTGCAGGAGAAGCTGTCATGGTATATGGATACCGTTGAGGTGCACTTGATATCCTCTATCTCGACCGCTTCCAAGTCATTCTTCTCAGCACTAGGTTCCTTGCGTGAACTACACGACGAGGCGGAAGAGTCGGTCGTGAGAATACAACGCTTACGCCGAGATCTAGCAAAACTGGATCAAGACATGGCGATGGATGGTCTGAAAGTTGTGAAGCTGAAACAACGCCGGGACAACGTGCGACGCCTGGCTGAGACCATGTTGCAGCTTCAAGACATTGTTCGTGCTGTACGTGACTGTGAAGACATGGTTGAGAATGGTCACATCGAGGGAGCAATGGACAACGTCGACGACATCGAGAGGCTGATCTCGGGTCACGAGACGAAGCAGCTGTTCCGTTCTCCTTCGCAGCAGAGGTACCGAGCCATGGATCTGCGCCGCATCCGCGCTCTGCAAGGCTCACTCAATGATCTGGGCCAGCTCCGCTATCACATCGGTCGAGGATACGAGACCCGCTTCCAAACCTCCTTGTTAAATGACATGCGGCACCACGTCAGAAATGCTGATGTCAAAGTCACTCTGCAAAGGTGGGGCGTAGCATTCAATCGTCCCAAACCGGGTCAAAGACGCGCTCCTTCAGCATTTCCCTCATACATGAACATGTCTGCAGACTTCCGAACCGAGCTAGAGCGTGCCACGCAAGGTTTGGCTCGAGCCAGGTACACCACACCGGCAGTCATTAGTTTCCGAGCCGCCGTCATGCGCGAAATGAAGGCTATGATTAGGCGGCAACTGCCAACTTCTGATGACGACGATAACGTTTCTACCATCTCGGGCTCGACGCAAGGTGGTCGAGGTCGCAGTCAGCAAGAGAAAAAGTCTTCAATACTAGCTCGCAACATTAGAGCTATGGATGACGAAGATTGGTATAATATGCTCCAGTCAGTCTACACCAGTGTTTCTGAGTGTCTGAGAAGATTGAGTGTACAGGTCAAAATCTTGCTCGACATCACCAGTACCATCGATCAGTCTCAAGCCGACGGGCTGAAATCACCCCCTGCTACAGACACTCCTGGTCACATCAGAGCACCCTCGGGCATGAGACAGCGCGCACAGTCAATTCAAGCAGAGATGCAGCAAGCTTTGGATTTGTCTAGCCTGCTCGGTGAAGCGGTAGATGCTGTCCAGACGCAGGTCACCAAAGTTATCAGGGTCCGGTCTCAGGCAAACAATGAGATGTCATTACAGGATTTCATTCGCTTCGTCACTCTGAACAGGCTGTTTGCCGATGAATGTGAAGCAATCTCGGGCCGAAGTGGGCAAGACTTGAAAAGTGTGCTCGACAGCCAGATACGAACATATATATCCGACTATGGCAAGCGCCAACCACAAAACCTTGTCGATATCATGGACAACGACAAATGGGAAGCCAAGGATTTCGGCGACACAGAAAATACTCTCCTATCTCGTGTCATTGATGGTAGTACGGTTGATGTCCAGAAGTGGCTTGAGAGCACACAGATCTGGCAGACACGATCGCCAGAACCGCCCGTAGCCAATGGAAACGACACAAATGGCGAAGAAGGTGACTCAAAAGAGAAAGTGCGGCTTGCCACGGTCGATGAGCAGAAATACATTCTTCCAGCTTCACCTATTGCTTTGTTGAGAAGTGTCGAGTCTGTGGAAATGATTACAGTTGGCATTCCTGGTATGGGCCAAGAGCTGGCACAAGTACTCCTCGAATGTCTGCGTCAATTTAACAGCCGGACGTTGCAACTGATTTTGGGTGCCGGCGCAACCCGTACAGCAGGTCTCAAGAACATTACCACGAAGCACCTCGCCCTGTCATCGCAGAGTCTGAGCTTCGTTGTTGCGCTAATGCCATATATCCGTGAGTTCTTTCGTCGGTATCTTCCACAGAACACTGCGAATCAGACAATGCAGGAATTTGACAAGGTCAAGAGATCCCTCCACGAACATCAAAACAGCATCCACGATAAGCTTGTGGATATCATGTCGGGTCGTGCCACAATGCATGTCAAGAGCTTGAAAGCCATCAACTGGGCTGAGACGCTCGGGATGATCCAGAAGGGGTTTCGAAGTATATGGAGACGTTGACGAAAGAAACAGCCACATTGCAGAAAGTCCTCGCAAAGCACTTGGGTGCAGGCGTGGTTATGAGCATTATGGGGCCTGTCTTCGATAGCTACAAGCAGCAACTGGAGAAGGCATTCTCCGAGACCGAAGTACGCAGCGACGCCGAGAAGAAGAGGATGATCAACGATGCTGCACATTTCAATTCCAAGATCGGCAAGTTGGAGGGCAGTGGCAACCTTGGACAGAAGGTACTGGATCTCGTCAAAGCGAAGACGATCAACGCCACCACTGCGAACAGCAGCGCAAATACAAAAGCAGAAGCAGCAACGCGAGAGCCAACGACTTCAAACGAGGGTACTAAGAAGGGGTGAGCACACGTGGATAGCGGGCGCTCATCGTTCTCACTTATATGAATCGAGCGCACCATCAGCACCAACCACTCCAATGTCGACGTTGACCTCAAGCAAGCGAACGTTCTAGCAAGACCAACCTAGGCTGCATACAGCCTGCGACTTCCTCATGCGCTATAAGCTACTGCCAAATAAACCGGAGCGAGCACGCGCTCCCCGCACGTCTAAGTGGCCACAAAATCTCTTAGAGTGCTTGGCGTTGAGTGAAATTAGGCAGCAGCTAGGCAGACATCACGCTAAATCCTATGAGCCCTGCACCAGTGGAAAGCTAGCGCACGTTCTACACGTTCAAACGCGACGTATCCAGTTACGAGGCGACGCTCCGCCGGCCACAAGAAAGCTCGCAACTTGGCACTACGACGAGATATGGATATAATGCCGGTGCCTCTGCTCATTATGCTAGCTTGAGATCTCCTTAGCACCTACCACATCACCTCAGTCGACAAAGACACCATTTCACAAGAGCACGAACTGGTGGTCAGACACTTGATCATGACTGAGCAAACCTTCCACGGCTCCTGCCACTGCGACGCCATCAAATACACCCTCAACTTGTCCTCTGACTTTCTCTCCAACCCTACTGCAGGCCGCTGCAACTGCACCGTCTGTCAAAAAGCTGGCTTCACATCCCTCACCATTCCGGCCTCCTCCTTCACTCTTACCTCACCAGCCTCCAAATCTGAGCTCTCGGATTACCAGCCCAACAACAAGAACGGACATCTGTACTTCTGTGACAAATGCGGTGTGCAGGTTGTTAGAGAGGGCAGCTACGAGTATATGGGACAGAAACACGAGATCTTCTCGGTCAACTTGTTGACGATCGATCAGCCGCAGGAGGGTATCGATCTTAGTAAGTTCAAGATCAAGTATGTGGATGGACTGCATGATAATTGGATGGCGGGTGCAAAAGATCAACCTTGGAGTGGGGGTTGTATCTGAGTATGCGTGATGGAGCTCACTGTTATGTATGCCCTACGTATCGTCCGGCTTGGCCAGTCCGAGACTCTTGCATAATCCGAGACAAGCATCATGATGCAAACATGCATTTTCACCCCGCCATTGTCTTGGCTGCTCGGTAGGAAACCAATATATCGTACTTGAACACTCAGCACCTGTTAGTGCCCAACGAAGACTGTAGTATTCTGTGTGGTTCGCATCGTCAATCCAAGGCCCCTGCTCATGCCATGGCTGACAGATTTCGCCTGTTCTCCACCACGGCGGAGTAGGCTTAGCACATATATCCCCGGAACGTGAAGTTGACGTTCGAGTGCATCGAGCCCTTCCTCCAAAGAGTGAACATTGACAATCAGCTACAGATTGGAAAGTTCCCTTGATGGGTGATGTCTGTCAGACAGACGTCTGAGACCACATCTGCTGATAGAGTCTGATGATAAAGCTCGGTTCTCTAAACCCTCTCTTTGTAATATTACGTGAGGGCTTGGCATTATTGGCCTATTAAAGCGGCCTTATCGTACCGTTACTTCTAGCTAGTATAATACAATAATCCTTAGCTAATTTTATATTTAGTAGTAACGATTACGATAATAAAATAGCGTATTATATTAAGTTACTAATAACTAGAGCGACTATACCGTCGCTTTTAAGAATAATTTCTCGTTCTTAAGAGCGGTAAAAGACTAACTAAATATCGCCTCTATTAGCGCTAAACGAGCGATAGAATAGTCGATCTTTAGAAGGTAATAGAAATTATACTAGACTTAAAAAGAAAGATAATAGCTACCCTTTATTATAGAGACCTAATTAGAAATAATAGAGACTTAATTAAACGATAGAAATACTTTTCTATCTTACGAAAATAATAATTCCGTCGCTAGCTAACTAGGATAAAAAGAAGAACTCTATTAATCTAATTAGTAGAAATTAGCCTTAAGTTAATCTTAGCTAAGATATAGTAAAGCGCTTAATTATAATTAAGACTACGCTACCTTAGAAAGTTTAATATAATAACTACTTACTTAGATAAAGATTATCCTATAATATTAAAAGTAGTAGTAGATTATTAATAAGAATATAAATATATATAAATTTATAAGAGATATAAGAGACTTAAAGGCTTTTATAAAAGATTATAGAGTATTACTTAATAGTATTATTGTAAGATTAAAGAGTATAGTATAAGATACAGTAGTTAAGAAAAAAAGGTTAGCTAAGGGTAGCCTTACGATATACTTATAAGACTCGTATAGTTAACGACTACTTAAGGATAATTAATAAGAAGATAATATACTTTAACTTTATAATATACGTCTAGTACTCGACTATATTATCTCTTTAAAGTAACTCTAAATATTACTATATTAATACCTTTATTTAGAATCGACTTAACGGTCTTACGTTACTACTAATATTTAATATAGAAAGAGAGATAGAAGGTATATTCTATACTAACTAAGTAGTAGTAGAATATCCTAGAGAGAAAGAGCGATAAAAAATAAAAGAGTATCGTCTTCTCTCTAAAAAATTAGAATAGCGATACTAGATAACTCGACGAAAGGAAGGCTAAAAACGAAGATAAGAGAGACTATAGTAATATTGTATATCGAGAGAAGGGGATAGCCTAAACTACGCTATCTTCTAGTACCTCTAATCCTTAGAATCGATATATTAAGAACTAAGAAGAAGAAAGATAGAAAGAACGACTAGTCGCTAGAAAAAGAGCTTTAAGGATCCTCCTCTATAGGGCGAGCGTCGATAGTTAAAGAGATAGATAATCTATCGTTAGAAAACGATATAATAGCTATAACGCTATAGTATCGGCCTTAACTACGAGGGTAAAGCATTAAAGATAAGAAGGACCTATAGTAGTTAGAAATCGAATAAAGAACGGCTTAGGTACCGCTTCTTATATAGATAGTACTACTAGGAATAATTAAGTTAATACTCGTACTAATAAAATTAGTAGCTTAATAAAAGATAAGGAAGAATAACTAGAAGAAAGGATAGAATAGAAGTTATCTAAGAAACTAGTTAGTAGAATTAAAGAACGCGCTACTCGTAACTAGATATAAAATATTAATAGAAAGTAGCTCTTAAGTAGGCGATATCTTAACGCTAGCCTTATTAGCTACGATTATCGTAATATACTTAGTAATACTAGTCCTAGAGATAATATACGCTTTGTACTTTAATAGAATAAATATAATTAACTTCTTTAAGTATATTAAAGACTTATTTAATAATAATAAGATCGATATCGCTTAAAGGCTAAAAAGAATACTTTACTATTATAAGTATACTATCTAGACCTAACTTTAAAACGTCTTTACGTATAAGAGTACGGATTAGAAGGCTCTAAAGAAGGTTATAATTAATAAGTTTCGAGAATAGAACGATATATAGAAGCGTAAAACGATTGCTTTTCTTAAAGTACTCTTAAACTAGAAATAAAAGAAGTTAAAGGATATTATTAATTATATCTACGTCTTTAAGGACGTAGCTAGGGCCTTAGAGGCTAAGTAGAAGCTAGCCCTTTAAAGGAAATATATCCTCTTCCTAATAGGACTTCCCGCGTATATATAGTAGAAGGCTATAAAAAAGAGAGGCCTATTTAACGAAAAAAAAGAGAAGCTTTCGGCCTCTTTTAAATTTAATATAATAGCGAATTACGTACTCGAAAAGGTTAAGGGCTTACGTAGAATAGAAGCACTTAAAGCTCCTAATAACCTAAGTACTCTAGTAAAGAAAGTATTAACTAGACTAGCTATTAGCCCTTAAGAGAAGGTTAAATAAAGGGTAATTATAAAACCTACGGCTACTATAACTACTACGATACCTATAGTAGCTATTAGTACTTAGGGAGTAAATAAGCTTATTAGGTAACTAAAAAAACTAAAGATCTAAGTATTAATATTAGCCTAGATAAGAGAGATATCGTCTACTCGTCTCTAGTAGATAAAAGCGCTAAGACTTACTCGCCTAGATCCCTTATTAGATAGAAACTAAACGGCTAGAACCTTCTCTCTAGTATTAGAATTCTTAAATAAGCCCGCGACTTAAAGTAGGTTCTAGTACTTAATTAAGCGTCGTCTTTATACGTTCTATAAGCAGAGAGGCTATATTTAGAATAACTATCCTTCTTTAATAACTATAGAGTAGTAGGGTCTATACTATCGTAAAGGAATAAAGATTATCCTCGGGCTATAAAGGTCCTAGAATAGGCCGTTCTTCTTTTAGGATATAATAGAATCGTAGAAGGACTAGGTTTAATAAGGTACTACTAGCTTCTAAAAGAAGAAAGATATAGAGCCTAGTTAGCCTTATAATTAAAAGATTCGCTTACTTAAGGTTATTCTAGGATTTAATACGAACGAGGAGGAAAATAATAATATAGACGAGGCTACTATTTATAGAGTAATCGCTAGCCGATTAGAAAAAGCCTTAAAGGGTAAGCTAGGAAGAAAACTAGTAGCGAGAGTAATCTAGTTACGAGTTAAGAAGAAGCGTAGCCTTCTAAGCGCGAAGGGATTATATTAAGAAATATACGTTCTCGTTAATATAATAGGCGAGTTAGTAGAAGAGAGGAGTTCTTAGGATACGATTTAGCCGATAGAGAACGTTTAGATTAGAGAAAGCTAGTAGCGGCCTTCTCTTCCTACGAACGTCGCGAGAAGAAGGGCTCGTTAAGTACTACTAGACCTAAGCCGCTAAAAGCTAGCGAATACGATCTTAAGGCGATAAGGCGCTAATAAACTCGTTAATATATTACTACGAGCTAAGATAGCGGATAATCTTAATATAACGGACTATTTAAAGATTAACGAGGTCCGATAAATAGTATTCTAAAAGAAGGTCTAGAAGACGTTAAAAGAGAATAAGCGGATTATACTTATTCCTTAGTAGTATAAGTAGAAGGTCTCTCGTCTATATACTATCGTAGTTAAACCTCTTTATATAAAAGGTACTACGTATAAAATAAAGGATAGAAACGCCTTAATCTTAGAAGTTAATATCTACGAAATTAACTACCTTAAAATATACGATATAAGGGCTACGATTAGCGTTATTAATAAGGCGAAGGCTACTAAGATTAGCCTTTATATCTAAGCTCTTTCTAAAAAGGTAAATACGGTTAAGTTTAATAGAAGTAGATAGATTCTATACGATCTTATTCCTCGCTATTCTCTTCGCTTCAATAGCGTTATTATTTATAGCGATATCTACGTCGTTAACGAGGTAGATAAGGATTACGATCTTATTCTAGAAGAACCGTTTATAGAGTAAGTACGAAGCTAGATCTAGTTCGATAAGAAGAGAACGTTTATAGTATAACTATTTAACCGTAAGATCGGTATAATAATAGAGCTAAGCGACGTCTATAATAAAGGGATATAGTCTTTAAACGTCTAAGCGAGTCCGAAATACCTAGGCTCGCGTTTCGTAGAAGAAGATATAAGAACGATCGAAATAAGGTTTTAATCGTTAAGATCGATTTTATTTCTAGCTTTAAGCTAGAAATAAACTTTTCTTAACTAACTAATTAGGATTAAGGATAGATAACGCTAACTCGCTTTTAAATAAGCGGAGCCTATATTAATATAATTAGACTATTAACTAGGAGTAATACGGTTATATAGGTATATACTAAAAACGATATCGCCGTCGCGAGACGCCGATAAGGTTAGGTCTAGAAGATTATAACGCTATATAAAAGAAAGGTAGATAAGGTTCGGCCTATTAATAGCGATAAATCGAATAGAAGTACGCTAGGTAGACTACTAAATTAGAAAGAGCGCGCTTAGAAACGCGTTAAAGGTACTACTAAGATAAATACTAATCTAAGTAGTAAATACTATAAACTTATTACTCTAAGAACTACTACCTTTTCGCGAGAGTAGCGGCTAATACTAGAACGATATAGGGACCTACTAGTAGATAATAATATCTAGCTTAAGGCGAAGAGGATACTTAAGAAGGTTCTATTTTATTAAGAAGCTACTCTCGCCTAGACTTTTAAGGAGATAGATTAAGTTAATTTAAAGGTAGTTCCTCTTTAGTAAATTAGAATAGTCTTATATAAGACCTAGTAGGCTAAAGTATTCTCTCTTTTAAAGGCTATCCGTAGAACGATTATTAAGATACTAGAGAAATAAATAACGGCTAGTATTTACGAGCATTACTATAGTCCTTATTAAAATCCTTAGTTTACGATTAGAAAGAAGAATAAGAAGTATCGAATCGTAAATACGATAATAAATATTAATAGAGAAACGGTTTAAGATACAACGTTACTACTCTTAGTAGACGAGTTTTCGGAACTCGTCGCGGGTATAGCTATCTTAAGTCTAATTAACTAGTTTTTTAGTTATAATTAGATCGAGCTTAATATCTTAAGTAGAGATATTACGGCTTTCTAAATACCGCTTAGACTATTAAGATAAACTACTCTTCTATAAGAAGTAACGAACTTAATTATATAGTTTATATAAGTTAGTTTACGAATTCTAAAGAGAGTCCCTAGGAACCTATACCTTAACGATATTATTATAGATAGCTTAAAGGACGATTATAATAAGAAGGAGGCCGCGAATTTATTAAGAGTATAGAAGTATATACTTAAATACCTACTAAATCTCGATAAGATACTACTTATAGTAGAGCTATCTAAGGTAATAATAGCGAAGAAGAAGTTATAGTAGCTAATATCGAGTATAAAAGTCGTTAGATATATATATAATCGAGATAGAAGATACCTAGAGGCTAAGAAGATTAAGAAGATACTAAATTAGCCGAAACTACGTAACGTAATAGAGGTAAAAGGCTTCTTCGGACTCTACGTTTACTATTAAATTTAGGTTAAAAACTTCGCTTTTATCGCTAGTTCGCTATATTAACTAACTAAAAAGAGAGTTAACTTTAACTTTAACGAGGATTATCGTTAGGTAATAGCGACTCTTTAGAAGAAGCTAATAACGATACTTACTCTAGTAACTCTAGATTATAGAGAAGAAGTAGATAAGATCGTATTTATAGTAGATAGAAGCTTAACGAGGTAGAGTACTATCTTAATATAAAAGTAGCTATATAAAGAAAAGTAGAAGCGATACTCTACGAGGTATAAAAGCGAGATTTAGTTAAGTATAGAGTCTAGATATAATTAAGGAAAACGTAAGTACCGAGTACTACTAAAGGCGCTAAAGAAGTTTCGATAATAGCTATATAGTATATACTTTTACGTAAAGACGAATACGAATATACTATACGCCTAGTTAAATAGGTTAATAACGGATCTACTAGAGGCCCTAATAATATAGTAGCTTATATAGATTCGAATATTCGACTTTAAGATTTATTATATCCTAGAAGATAGGAATTAGGCTATTAACGCTCTATCTTATTATAGAGCGACTAAGGAGGATATATAAAAATAAGAATAGAAGAAGGATATTAAGGAATAAATCGATAAATAGCTACGTTTAATTAAGCTCTACCCTATTTAAGTACGAGAAGAAGAGAAGAAAAGAGATAAAAAATCTATATTAAAGTTAGCTAACGAAGATAAGCTACTAGATAATAAGTATAGCGAGGATTTAGAGGCGATTACGATATTCCTATAAAAGAAGATAAGAAAGAGAAACGACTACTCTTAAAGTTAGTATTAGATATTTCGTAAGAGGGCTTAGAACTTCTATATAAGAGAAAGGTACCTATTTTAAAGAGAAACCGTAAAGTACTAGCTTCCGAGACGAGTAGTAGATAATAAAGAAAAGAAGTAGAACCTACTTTAAGCGATATATAACGACGTAGGTTATAAAGGAAAGAAGAATATATATTAACGCCTTATAGATAGATACTATTAGGAAAATATATAAAAGGACGTTAAGGTATATTAAAGTAGCTATAAGGAGTATTAGAAACGCGAGCACGCCCGCTATATAGAAGAACTAACGCCTACTTAGATAGATACGTAGTAGAAGAAGAAGATAGAAATAGATATTATCTATATACTAAAGGATAGCGAGAAGACTTATCTAGTAGCTATAAAAAGCGATATCTTTAGCTAGATAAAAGCAAGGGTACTTACTTCTACGATAAGTAAAGCCGTTACTAAATTCCTCTAGGAGGACGTTATCTATAGGTATAGGATATTTAGAAAGTTAGTAGTAGACGATAACTCTAAGAATAAGAGCGTTCTAGCTATACTAGCCGCGAAGTATAGTATTTAGAGAGTAGTAGTCTCGGCTTACTATCTAGAAGCGAACGATCTAATTAAAAGAGGTTATATACCCGTTATAAACGCGCTATCTAAGATAGAAGATAAGCTAACGAAGTAGGTTAAGAACCTCTATATAATACTATAGGTAGATAGAATAACGATAAGAAGATTAACTAGTCTAATACTTTATAAGATAGAATTTACTAATCGGCCTATTCTATCTATTAAGCTTAAAGTATCTACCTAGGCCGTAATAAATTAGAACGAGATAAGAACTATAAGAGACCTAATTACGATAAAAGCGAGAATCCTAGAGAGAAGAAAAGAAGATATAAAAGAAGTAGCTCTCTATTTATATTAAAGTCGAGAGTAGAATAAAAAAGCCTTTAATGTAATATAAAATATTCGACTTAGCCGTCTTTAAAAAGAGACCTTAGTGCTTCTTTATAACTATTAGAAGAAAGTTAATATATTAAAGAATTAAAAGCTATCCTTTTAATAGCTTAGCCTATATAGGGTAAAGGACGTAGTAGAAGAAAGAGGTATATACTTATTAAAGGAACTAGACGAGGCGTAGCTCTAAGGAACCTTTATAAGATTAAGATTAAAGCTATTCGTCTAGAGATAAAGAGAAAAGGAGAGAGAGGCTTTATAATAAGACGAGGTCGTTAAGTTTAAAAGAGAAGAGAGAGAAGTATTATATACTTAGGATCCTACTACTACGCACCTAGCTACTAGTATAAAAAGACCCCGAGTTTTTATAAATATACTAGTAGTACTTAAGGGCTAGAAGGATATTCCTTAGTTAAACTAGCTACTTACGCGCTCTTAAGGGCGCCCTTAGAAGATACTTAAGGCCGTTAAGTACGATAAGGGTCTCGTTTCTTAAGTAGTAGCTTACTAGCCGAAGGTAGATTCTCCTTATCGTATCTACTTCGCTCGCCGATAATAGCGTTATCCTTTAACTAGAAATTATAAATAAAGAGAAGAAAAGAAAGAAGAAGAGAAAGAAGAGAAATAGATTATAATATCTAGTTACTATCGTTAAGGCTATAGACGGCGAGATTAAAGATAGTAAGGTTAATAACGACTATTAGTAGACTAGGAGAAGGATAATAACGAGATAAAATTTTCTATAATAATACTTTTACTTTATAATAATACCTTTACTTTAGTAAATAAGCTAATTAGAAAGGGTTACGATCGAGTAGTAAGCTAGGAATAATTAGTAGAAATTCCTAGTAAATCTACTACTTTCTTTAATACTTAACTAACCTAATACTACTACTATAACTTATTAGCGACGACGATAACTATACTATAACTCTAGCTACGTAGTTAAAATAACCATCGTTATAATAGCTAACTAGGCGCTATAGTCGATAATCGATATCGTAATCGCCTAGGTTAATAGCTAGTAGATTATCGTTAATAGTAGAACCGAGTTAGTAGACGATATTATTAATAGTCTATTAACTCTCTTAATAGATAAATAAGTTATACGAATTTAAGAAGTATAAAATACAATCCTCGACGAAGAAGAATATATCTACTTAATTTAATACCGCCTTCTATACTACCTTAAGTAGAACCCCTAGATAAGTAATTAATACTAAAGCTATAATATTAAAGAGTAGAGGAAGATAAAGAAGGATATAAAGAAATAGATAAAGAAATTACGAAGATTAGCTAATATATATAAAAAAATCAAGAAGGTATACGATTAGGCGAACTTTAAGAAGATCCTAGCTCGAGTAGCCGAAATATACTAGCTATTTAATATCCCTATTAGCTTTATAAAGTAGATAGCCTTAATAGCTAGTAAGATTAGGTAGGGAGTGCTTAAGGATATCGAGTTTAGTAAGCTAAAGAAGCGACTAAATAATAAGGCGTATTAATAAATAACTAGAAAGAATTAAAAGAGCGACCTAAAGAATTTAACTACGAACTAGAAAAACGTTAGTTAAGTAATCGTAAGTATATCTATAAAAGAGTAGCTATACTAGATAGGCTACTATATCTAAAGCGATAGCTAGATTAACTATATTCTTAAAAACGATATTCCTTCGAGCTAGGTTAAAGAATTTAGCTCGTTATTAAGGGCGAAAGAGAACGATCTAGAAAGCTCTTAAGCCTTAGTTCTTTAATTAGCGAAAGTAGTAATCTAGAAAGAATAAGAGAAGTAGTATAGCTTTACTAAAGAAAATAACGATAATATCGATATTAATAAGGTTATTAACGACTTTAATAAAGGTCTAGTAGACGAAGGTAATATTCTAGAAAATAGAGATATAAATACTAGCGAAGCTATAATAATTAAGGATAAGGCTATAGTCTAAGTTTGTTTTTAGCTTTAAGCCGAAAACGAACCTAGCTCTAAACGCGAACGATCGCTTAGCCTAAATAAGGAATAGGCTTTAATTATAAAACGAGTTACTCGTTCTTCTAAGAGAGCTCGCGTTATAGAGGTTATTAATAAAGAGAAGAAGAAAGCTAAAGAGAATATTATTAAGTAGATTAAAGAATCTACTAAGGTAGAGCCGGCCCCTAGTACCTAATCTACTAAACTAGCTAAGAAGACGAAGTATAGCTACTATCTATAGCTACTAATAGTACTCTTAGCTATATTAAAGAGCAAGCTTAATAACGCTACTTAAATAAGTCTAATCGTTAAATAAAGTAAAGCCGATAGAAAAGGCCTTAAAGTATACTATTAATACCTAAAGGACTTTAGTAGTACTATAGAACTCTAGGTTAAGAGAATCTTAAGACGAGCTCTTAAGAAGAGGCTAGAGTTAATTCGTTATATAGTAAAGTAAGGCTTACTAGATTAATTATAGCGAACTAAGCTATACGGCTAGTAGCGGCGCGAGGATCGATCGTAAGTTAACGCTAATAAATTAGGTCTATATTATTTTAAGTACTCGCCTACTACGTAGGATTAATTAATAGAGAATAAATAAAAGAAGCTCTTTAAGAAGCTATTTAGCGAGGAGGAATAGTAGAACTAAAAGAAGAAAAGGAGTATAAACGTTAATCTATTTATAGACTTATTCGCTATTAAATATAATAAGGTTTTTAAGAAGAACTATTCTATATATAAATATAATAAGGACTATACTATACTAGAGTATATCCTTCTTAAGTTAAATATATATAAGTACTACCTTTAAGTTATAAATAATATAAAGAATAAGAGATAGCTATATAATAGTTTTTTTAGTCTCGGTTAGTAGATTATACGATAAAGTCTAAAGTACTTCGTACTATACTATATAATTTAACCTAATTATACTACGGCTCTTATTTCCTACCCGTATTATATAAAGTACTAAGAGGTTTTAAACGGGTCTTTAACCTTCTTTTAATATATTAATATCGATATTAAATAACTAGAATCTTATAGACGAGGCGCGTACTAGATCTAAGGTACTCTATCTTTTAATAATAAGAAAGCCGACGACTATATAAAGATCTTACCTAGGATATATAAGAAGAAGAACCTAAAGAAGTAGATTAGTATACTTAGATAAACGGAGTTATATAAAGCTAGTTCTCTAGTTTATATAATTACCTCGGCTTACTATACTAATAAGATAAAGAAGAAGTTTAGTATTAACTAGATACTCGTTCTATACTTATAGAGGTAGATTAAAATCACCTTTCTATATCTACTATATAGTACTTAAAGCGTAAAGCGAACGCGATATACTATACTATCTTAGTTTATTACGATAGATATAAACGAGAACTACGAAGTTATTAAGGTAAGCACTTTTAATAAGATCGTAGCGGCTTATTAAGACTTTATATCGGCTTATAACTTACTATTAGGACTTAGTAATAAATATAGTACTATTAAATATCCTTTTCTAGCTACTATAAGTATCGCGGGTCTTAGCTTAATTTTAGATAGTCTTATTAGTCGTTAACGAATAGACGATTTCGGCTTATATTCTATAAAGAAGAGATTCCTAACTAACCTTAATAGTATTAACGATACTATTAAAAGATAAGAAGAAAATACTATAAGAGCGATCTTTAGCGAGATTAACGAAGTTATAGTACTTAAGAAGAAAGCCTTTAAAAAGGAGTAGTTTAAGCACGGCTCGTAGGCTAGTTAGACTAAGTCGTTCTTTCTACGTAGAGAAAAGAGATTACCTACTAATCGATATACCGATAATGCTAGTAAGATCGACCTTTTAGCTAACTAGAATAAGTACGGTATCGATATTTACGATAAAGAGAAAAATAAAGCGCGAGCTAAGAAGGTTACTAATTAGCTTTAATAGTAGACTATATAAGAGGATAACGAAGTATAAGAATAACTATAGTAACTTAACGAGTTAAAGTTTAGTCCTAAGTTATAGGAGTTATTATACCTTATAGACTAGTTATCGTTAGCTATTACTACTACTATTATTATCGATTTTAATTCTTCTCGATCGCTAATTAAGATATTACCTATTAGAACGACTACCCTAGGTAATATAACTATCTAAGAAGATAAGCCGCGATAACGATCGACGCGTCTAAACGTAGATAACTAAGCTCTTATTAAGGGATTATAGCGATCTTAAGACGCTTATACTATCGAGCTATTTAAAGGAGGGAATAACGATAAAGATAAGAACGTAAAAGACGATAAAGGTAAAAATAAAGAAGAGAAGGAGTATATAGAGAAGTAAGATATAACGATAGTAGACGCGTTTAATAACGCTTTTTCTTATATTACGCGTAGTATATTAGTATTACGTTCTAGATTAATTAACTACGTTTATAAAGTACGTATAGGTTATTATATAATAAGCGATTAATACTTAACTAAGGGTAGTTAATAATAGAGAAGAGAGGGATATCGTAAGATTAAAGAGTATAGTATAAGATACGGTAGTTAAGAAAAAAAGATTAGCCGAGAGTAGCCTTACGATATACTTATAGGACTCGTATAGTTAATAACTACTTAAGGATAATTAATAAGAAGATAATATACTCTAACTTTATAATATATATCTAGTACTCGATTGTATTATCTCTTTAAAGCAACTTTAAATATTACTATAGTATTCGTTTATAAACGAAGCTTATAAACTTTAATAAAGCGTACTATTAAATCCTCTATAGATCCGAACTTATAATATAACTCTAAGACTTTCTTAAAGAGCGCTCGCGAGTATAATATCTTATTTAATCCTACGAAGTCTTAATTAATCTTATACTATACTTCTTCTAGTTAAATAGACTATTTACTAAAGGCCTTAATCTAATTATAGTAATAGAACTAAGTACTATTTTAATAAAGCTAGTAGGCTCTTAAGTAGTATTAATTAGTAGTAGCTTAAATTAATAAAGGTATTAGCTATAATAGCTAGAATATCTAACGCCTTAGTAAGTTATTTAAAGACGTATTATATACCTTATAAGAGCCTTAAGTTACTTATATATAAAGGCCTAAGATAAAAGACCTATCTATCTACGATAGCGATCGAACGAGAGATAAGCTTAATTAATATATTTAAGAACTTATAAACTAGTATAACTTTTATAATACTCGCCGAATATAGACGAAGAAGATAGAAGTAGTATAATTAGCTTAAACCTTTCTAGCTTATTCGATTCGCTAACTTTTTAATACTATAGTAGCGATAACTATAACGATAATAAAGTAATATACTACTTAGTTAAATAATTACTTTAGGGACTCTAACGAATAAATTAAGTATCGAAACTAGTAGGTATAGATAATATAAGACGAGTTATTTATTATTAACTTCGTCGTTAATTTAGTAAAGCTCGGAGTAAAGATTAAGCTTATAAAATAATCGTAAGAGATTAAAGAAGCGATACGAGTTAGTATAAACTTATATATATATATAAAGATAGTAGAATACTCTAAATAGAATAATTTATCTCTAATAAACTATATCTAACGTATAGATTGTATAAAATAAATACTTAGGCTTACTTAAACCTATTAGATAGATAGTAAAATAAGAGAAGACTTATTAAGATACTTCTATAGTATCTTAAAGCCGTATAAGCGACGAGAGATCTTACTTATATTCTATAAATCTCTATAAAAGGGATTAGAGGAATAGAAGAGTTAGTATAAGTTAAGAAACGCCTACTTTAAGTATAAAAAGCGTAGATATATAGCTAATAACTACTATTAATATACTAATAACTAAAGCGTTTATAGATAATCGTTAACTTTAATAAGTCGTAGAAACCCTAGTAGAGAACGCTCTAATAGCTAATATAGTTATATAAGTTCTCGCTCTTAGTTAGAATAACGTAAGAAAGAGGTTAAGTTTAAGTAGAAAAACTAAACGGCCTAGTAATAGAGAAAGAACCTATTAGGCCTAAAGGAAACTTAAGTTTTAAAGTTACTCTTCTATAATATTCTATACTTAATAGTAGTAGTCTATAATCTAAATTATCTTACTATCTAGCTACTTATTTAAAGAAAGCGTATCTTTTAGTAGTAGAGAGCGTATTAATCGATAGAGAACAACGTTATAATATCTTTATCCTCGTTAACTTAAAGGTAGATTAAGATTATATCTCTAGTAACCTAGTATATCGACTAGCCCTCTTAATCCGTAAGTAAAAAGGGGTAAGCGAGTAGATAAAAGTAGTAAACGAATTAATTATTCGCTTATTAAGAGAGATAAGCTATAATCTAGACCTTTTAGAGTATAAATACTATACTACTATCTAAGTTCTAGATATCGCGGAGTTTAATATTATATTTAGTATTCTTTAGCTATATAACTATAAGCTATAAATAGATTAAGATAACTTATCCTTAACTATAACTATAGTCGATTAAACTTTTAACCTTTAGCCTTAAATACTAATATACTAGATCGATACGGCTAACTTTAGTAGCGAATTACTAATAGTAGCCTAGGTTAAAAGAGTATTACGAAAGCCGATAAGCCTAGTATATATTATATATATATTAACTAAGGCTAACCTTAAAGAAATAAAGATATAGGAAGCCGACTAGTATAAAGTAGTTTTATATAAAATTATAGAATTATACGAACTCTAGAAGATAGTTAATAAGTATAGCGAGATCTTTAAGGAAGACTTACTCGCTATACTATCTCCTAAGCGAGGAATCGATTATATAATAGATATAAGCGATATATTACTTATTAATATTAACGCTTACCTACTATTACTCGTATATCTTAAAGAATAATCTAAATAGATTAAGTAAATATTAGCTTAAGGGATTATCTAGGAGTCTTTAAGTAGTTAGAGCTTCCTTACTATATTCGTTAAGAAACTTAAAGGGAAATAGAGAATATATATCGACTATAGGGCCTTAAACGTAGTTACTCGTAAAAATAGCTATCTACTACTAAGAATCTAGAAGTATCTAGATCTAATTAGAAATACTAGATATCTATTTAAACTAGACTTAATATAAGGATACTACTAGGTATAGGTAGATAATAATAGCCGTAAGAAGACGGCTTTTAATACTTAATAAGAAAAATACGAGTTTCTTATTATACCCTTTAGATTATATAACGCTCTAGTAACCTTCTAGACCTTAATAAATCGTATATTATAATCGTAGTTAAAAAGGTTAGTTATTATTTATTTAGATAATATTATTATCTATTTAAATATACTTAAAGAATATTAAACCTATATTATAGAAGTCTATATAAAATTAAAGAAAGCCTCTTTATACGCTTAATCCTTAAAGTATATCTTCGAAGCCTCGTATCTAGAGTTCTATAGTTATCTAGTTAGAAACGGAATTATTAAGCCTTTATAGTTAAAGATTAATACTATCTTAAACTAGCTTATCCTAAGAAACGTTTACGAAGTTCGCTAGTTTATAGGCCTAGTCTCTTACTATTAACGCTTTATAAAGGACTTTACTCGCGTCTTTATCTTTCTATTTAAACTACTTAAGAAGAGCGACGTAGAGCTTAGAGCTAAACGGTTTCGTAAGATTATATAGATATCTTAAGTCGATATTATATTTTATTAATATAAGTAGATAATTATAGAAGACTTTATATTACGAGCCTTAGATATAAGACGCCTCTTTATTATTAGTACGGATTATAGTAAATATATACTAGGAATTAAACTTAGCTAATATAATCTTAATACGTAGAAACTTTACTCTATCGCCTTTAATAGCCGGAAACTTACCGTAGCGGAAATTAATTATCCTATTTATAAGAAGGAATTACTAGCGATAAAGCACGCTCTTACGCTATAGAACTACTACGTTAATAATAAATACGAAATTACGATATTAATTAACTATAAGAGCCTAAAATATATAAATACTATTAAGTATATATCTAAGTGAATTATCCGCTAGATTAACGAGTTCTAATAGTATTAGCTTAATATAAAGTATCGAAAAGGTAAAGAAAATATAGTTACGAACGTAATTAGCCGTCGACTTAACTAGATAAAGAAGGGCCTACGAAATATAATAACTAATCCGGCTTAAACGACGTAAATAGCCGCTCGCCTTAACCTTATAAAGAGGTATAATAAGAACGATTAAGCTAGATATATACTACGATTTCTCTTTGAAGGCGTTAAACTACCTATAAATATCGAGAAAGATATTAAACTTATGTAATTTACGTTTAATTACGAATATTAAGAAGATACTCTCTATTATATTAAAGAAGACTAGAACTCCCCTTATATTTTCTATATAATAAGAGCTAACTTTCTAGACTAACTATATAGTTACTATAGTTATCTAGGATTTCCTAGTTTATAGGGAGTTATATAAGGACGAGGCTAGTAGTATAATATTAAGCGAGATATTAAGAACTTTATATAGACTTACTTATAGTACTAGTATAGTTAGCGATCTCGCTCTAAATAAGAACTAAAACTTTCTTATATTTTAAGTTCCTTAAACTTAAACCTCTTTAATCGCTAAGCGATTAACTTTATTAAACCTCTACTATAGATACCTAAAGGTAACTATTAAATACTAATATACGTTAAATATCTTATTATATAGCCGATTACGATAGTATTACCCGACGCGAGAGCGAAAACGGTAGCTTACGCGCTATATAACTACCTTACTATAGTATATAAGCTACCTAAGGAACTTTTATTAGATAATAGAAGTAATCTAGTAGATTAGGTTCTTTTTATCTATTTAAAGGTACTTACTATAAAGTATTAATTTACTACGCTATACTATCCTTATACTAACGAAGAGGTCGAGAATTTTAACGGCTTACTAGGTAATATCTTAATTAAGATACTTATTAGTAGATCGATAAGAGTTTAGGACTAGTTCCTATAATAAGCTATATTTATAACTAGAGTTAGAGTATATATAAGAACTAAATAGTTCTTCTACTTTTTACTATATAGTAAGTATCCTCGCTTACCTACGAATAATAACGAACTTCGGCTACTATTAGTAAGCTATATAAATAAGGAATATATAATTTAGCGAATAGCTACGATATAGTATACTAGGTCTACGATAAACCTTAAACTTCTAAAGAAGGCTAAGAAAATACGTAAGGTTCGCGTAGATCGCGTTAAGCTATATAATATTATAGAGGGTAACTAGGTCTTAGTAAGAGCTAAGGCTTATAATAAGCTTAACGCTAGGTAATATAGGCCCTATAAAGTCTTAAAGAAATACTACTTAGGTACTTACGTTTTAGCCTAGCTCGATAAGAAGATTCTTAAATTACTTATTAATAGCTAACGGCTTATAAAGGCGAATATATTAAAAGAGAATATTAAAGAACTATAGAGCTTCTTAGCGATATAAGTAGCCTTATATTAATAAGATATAGAGCTACTAAAAGCTTTACTAGAGATAGAGAAGCTACTATAAGAAAAGAAGAGATAAACTTCTTCTTATAACGATCTCGTAGCTATATCGACTAGCGAGTAGAAGAAACTATATTTAAAAGAAGTTATTAAGGACTTAAGTAGCGAGCTTAATATAATAGAAATTAAAGCACTATAAAGAGGTATTTTAGAGGGTATCGCGAACTAAATAAGATCTATAAATAAGAGTAGCTCGCTAGATATAAATACTACTACTATCGTTAAGCGTATAAAGGAAGAGGTAACTCTATTTAATAATAAGGAAGAACCTTTAGTCGAATAAGCGATTAATTAAAATAGTAAGGTATTACTTAAAACTAAGATAGAGCCTATTATATCGCTAGAACCTAATAGAATAGTACCTTAATTACTTAATATTTTAGAAGGAATAAAAGAGATAATAAAAGTTAATAAAGTACTACTAGATATACTAATAGATAACGAGGTTAATAAGAACTAATCTATAACTAAAGAGACCCTACTACTATCTATAGAGCTTAATAACGAAGGCCTTATTATATTTAATATTATCGGTAATTATAAAGAGAGAGCGATAAAAACGAGAATATTCGAATAGTAAAGAAAGTAAGACGTAAGCCTATAGGAAAGAGAGCGAAATCTAGGCGAGTATAGCCTAAGAGAGAGGCCTTAAAAAATAAAGAATTAAATATCCTTTAAGTAGTAGAGGGAAAGAGAGAAGAGTATAAGCTAAAAGGCTAAAAGCCTAGGCTATAACTCTAGAGAGAAAGAGAGGCTAAGTAGTTAAGATATAATAACTACTAAGGCCTTTATTCTATTAAAAATATAATATAACTTATAAAAGACTATAGAGAAATATAGAGAATATTAAAGCCGCCTAAGTTACGGATAATTATAGAGAAATTCGTAAAAGATTAGAGAACGACTTATAAAGTATTATAAAGAATATTACGAAAGAACGAAAAGAAATATTAACGATATATACTTATTATTATTATTCTTTATTAACTTATAAGTATATAATTACTATATTATAAGAAGTTACGAACTTCTATAGAGACTCTTTTACTTTTAAGACTTTCTACTAAGAGTATTTTTAATATTAGTAGCCTTCTTTATCTTTATATTAGCTTATATCTTCTTCTTAAGATTTATAGCGTTTAACTCTATATATTATATTAGTATTTAATCTTATAGAGAGTTACGTATATTTATATATACTATTCTAAATACTTAAAAGACTATAGTTAATTACTATCTTTCCTTATATATAGTTAGTATATACTAGATTTATTAGTATATTATATAGTTCTACGGATATTTATATATACCTTTATAATTTATACTAAAATCGATTGAAATATACTTAATAAACGAACTATTTCCTATCTTATACGATTTATACGCCTTTTCTTTAGTATAAATATACTTTCCCTTAGCCTAGATAATAAATACCTTAGCTTAAATAGGTTTACTTATTATAAAACTCTATTTTACGCGTTTATCTAGAATTATATTAACTTACGGACTTCTACGAATATATCTTACTACTTATACTCCTTTATCTTCTAGTTTTAAACTTTATACTAAAATATAGTTCGAAAAATAAGCTTATGTTAATTTCCTATTAGCTCTATTAACTTAAGCTTTCTTAACCTTATAGATAGAAGGTTAATAGTAACTTTCCGAACTAGCGGTATATTAAGAGAAGTTACGGAATATTATAGAATATTAACGATAATACTAGATTACGATATTAGGATATACTTATATAATAGAGACTTACCTAGCTATAAAGATATATAAGAAAATATAGGTATATAAAAGGAAAAAGAATAATCTAAGGAAAAAGCGTTTTAATATACCTTAGATTATACTAAGCTTTTTATTTATTATATATTATTACGTCTTTACTAGGTGGTAGAGGATATAATATTACGTAAGGGCTTGGCATTATTGGCCTATTAAAGCGGCCTCATCGTACCGTTACTTCTAGCTAGTACAATACAATAATCCTTGGCTGATTTCACATCTTCCTCATCCCTCGCTTTCTCTTCCTTGACACCAATCCATCTCTAATCCCGTTACAGTAGTCGACAATACCTGACGCTATTTCACCGCCCGCGAAACCACCGTCCAACGAACCCTTCATTCTCTAGTAGCCGGCCCGTGACATCCCTCGTCAAAGTCGTTCGCGCAGCCATGTCCGTGCGGACGGCAGCGGCGCTGTTCCTCCGGATCCCCACTTTCTGAGCCAGGACTACGCCGAGCTCAGCGTTGTCTGCGAGCAAGTCGTCGCTTTCGGCTTGCAGTTGGTCGAGTTGGCGTTTGAGACGTACGGCTTCGTTCTGAGCGGCTGTGGTTCGAGACGATAGTGAGGTGTTTTCGGATCTGAGGTGACGGTTCTCGGTTTCGAGTTTTGTGATGAGGTTTTGGAGTAGCCAGGTGGGCGTTGAGGATGTGGTTTGTGTTGGAGGTGAGATGAGTGCTAATGCGGGTTGAACTGTTTTGTTCTCATCATGGGCTTGGCTGAGGACATCAGAGTCTGAAAATTCCCGGAAGCGGTGTCGAAGCTCGTCGAGCTCGTCTTGGTCGTCGATGTCGATGGCTGAGGCGAGTGTTGCGCCTTCTTGTATTGCCCTTGAGGGACGAAGGTGAGTCTGGGTGGCTTGGAGAAGCCGGCGCCGCTTGGATGCCCCTTCTCTGCTTCCTGCTCTCCGACTGTGGCTGCCTGGCCGCATGTCTGATTTGGCTGTGCTTCGAGCGTCATCATTCTGACCAACCCTGGATTGCTCCGACCTTTTCATCCAATGGTGGTGGCTATCGCGGATAAACACGCTAAGCGCAAGATCGATGAACAATTCATCGTCCTTCTGATGCCACGACTTATCCTTTCGCAATTTGCCGACATGCTCGATGATCTTACCTGTCAATACTCCAGTGGGCGTAGTCGCCGCCTCGCTCTCTAGATCAAGACCAAGCCATATGTTCCTGTCTTTGCTAAACTCATCAGCCACGAAGTTGCATAGGCTTCCATAGTGCGCGCTGATAGCGTCGCCAACAAGGACCACATATGTGTTCTTGCGGTTCCCGCTGCCGGCGAGCAAATGGTCATACGCGCCATGCCAGATGTATTTCAATGTGCCGCTGGGATGATGGGTGCACGCTGGTGCTTGCGCATCATTCATGAATATCGATTGGCGGTTTCGGCAAGAGAAGTCGGCGACCGTAGGTTCTGGGGTGTTTGTGGAGGCTTCTGTGGCTTCCGTGGTTTCGGTGGTTTCTGTGCCTTGTCTGGCCATGTTGAGAGTCGAATAGAGATTACAAAGTACCTGGTATGTGGGTGACGATGGCAGTGCAGCAGGAGTACGGTATTCACATTGCGAGCTTATGTTCTGTAATCTTCCGAGGTGAGAGAAAAGGGCGAAGTGCAGGCATGGAATTACTACTAGGAGTGGCAAGAAGTGAAGAAAGTGTCAGAACCGTATGACACGCGACTGAGTTCAGAGTGGTCATCGTTCATCCGAAAGACCCCTCAGGGCGATTCGAGGCATCAATGTGCGGAAAGTGAGCTTCAGGGTATATCACTCTACTCTAGATCTTCGGGTCGACGGCCGAGCATGACCATCGCCCATCGGCACGACAATAGAGGGCAAGGCTGTAAAAAGTACAGTCACTTCCACTTTCACTGCAACAATCAAAGCAGCATGCAACATCCTTCTCCATTGTCCACCTGCACTTTCACAAAGGACTTCACTGCGTTCGATATGCAGCCACGCGGCCAGCCTTATGCAAACTTTTGGAGTGCAACTTCACCCGAGCAGGGGTTGCCTGGACCGCATAGCAGGTCATCAGCATGGCCATTTGTACTAATAACTTACTTGCTCTACCAGCAGAGCATCTCTCGACCGGCTTGTTCTTGAACGGAAACAACGAGAGGATACCAAGAAATTCGGTTAACCTGCGCCATGGATGAAACAACTATGGCCTTCCACTCAGATGACAGCACTCTGATTGCTTCTGACTCAATCCCTAGCCACACCTCGCCGGCCCTCCCTCCGAACAACTATCTATGGACGTCTCCCGATGGCCACGCTTTGCCCGGATGGCATCATCAGCTGGTCCTTCACATGGTGGCTCTCAACGAGTCATGGACACAGGAGCCAGAGCACGGCTTCTCCATTGTGAGGATGTGGCTGCGCGACTTCTTCCCGGATTATGTTGTGGGGGAGCCAGTGATCCGAGCTGTTGCAGCAGAGTACAGAGAGCTGGATGAGGATCTCAAGTCCGCCTATAGAGGTATGGCACCTCTGTTTAGCTCTTGGCCTCGACAGAGTCAGAACGTTAATGAGTTTGCAGAGAGCATGGTCGATTCAGATCCTTCACATCAAAGCGCGTGGGGCACCTTTGTTGATCCAGTATTGTTCGACATGGCCAGCCATAATGGAGCGACGGAGCCACAGCAGATGCACCTGAAGGACAACGCACCGAAATTGGTCCCATACGTCTTTGTTCCAGCACTAGAAGCAAAGTTTCAGGGAGGAAGTCTTGCCAACGACGTCACAGCGAAAGTGACAAATGCCTTCACTGGCAACACAATTGCTACACGTGGTAGTGACAAAGGCAACACGTTGGCCCACCTTCGGGAAGTCACTGGCACATCCGATCTCCCCAGCTCTGACACATTCTACCTCAATGCAAGCACAACCATCTCACCATCCACGCCCCTTAAAACAATCCCAACCACATTCTCACCGTGTGCACCTAAAGCACATCGCATCATGTCCAGCCCAAGTGAGATGGACAAAATGTGGATAGAGCAATCGTCTCCAACGCCAAAAAGCAAATCTCAGTCAGCGATGGCTGCGAGAGAGTTGTCAGCAGACGATGAAGTCGGCATAACTTCTGAGAACGCAAAGGAATATGCACCCTTCTATCTGAAAGGTTTGGTGGATCTTGGGTACAAGCCCGGCCAGCCGAAAGAGCCTGTGAAGGACGATGGCCAATCTGAGCACGCAGGGACGCCATCGAAGTCGTTAGGAGAAACTCTTCACGCAGTTGAAAACATGGAGGTTAGTGTCAGAAAATCCCCTATACCTGTCAAAGTCGACGTGCAACCTCTGGGCGTTATTCACAACGGAGCGAGAAAGACCAGTCTGCCAAAGCCGGATCCCACCAAATACGAAGAGACTTCACGCAACCACTGGAAAATTCCACAATCGGAAGCCGACAAGTTTGTCGCACACTTTGATCCAGCGGTCGATCGCATTCCCGACCGTATCGAAGGGTACTTCTGGTACTGCGATCGATGCTATAATCCTGAGCAAGACCAGGGTAACACAACCATCACTACTGACGCGAGTGCCACCACAGGCGTAGTTGAAGCCACTGGTCCTCGAAAGCGAAGGAAAGTGGTGAAGCGGACTGTGAATGGACCTACCAAGGGCAAGTTCAGTGGCAAGAGATCGGTGGAGAAGCACATGCACGATACTCACAAGGTCTCCTGGAAATGTGATCGATTGCCGGAGGTAGAACGAGGGAGTGGTACAGTGGTGCCTTCCTCGCTGATCGCAGCTCAAGCTAACACTGACGAGCAGCCCTTGCCGTCCGAACAAGATGATGCTCAGACTGCGCAGTCAAGTCCTCCACAGGCACCGAGTCCGGGCACCAGCGACCAAGAAAACGAAACGACCTTCACCCCAGATGCCGTTCGACGACAGCTGTTCCATGAGGAACTCGCAGAACGAACATCTGAGCCGAAGAGAGGTGGCGCCAAGCAAGAATCTTTGGAACAAATGGCAAGAGACCGACGCGCCAACAGACGTCTTCCCGACAGCAAAGTCAACTTTGCAGATGTGAAGAAGACACGAGTGTTCGATGAGGATAAAGAGGTCGATGACAAGGAGGCGTACAAGGACCTGAGCCCTGCCAACTCTGCCAACAAAACGTTCTATCCAGCAGTAGAGCCGGCACCAGGGGTGAAGAAGCTGAAGCTCGATCTCAATAAGTTGCCTTCAGAGGGAAGGAAGTTGAGAGATAGGAAGAAGAAGTGATGCGAAGGGGCATAGAGGAGTTAGGTTACGGCTGAGCCAGAGACGTCGGAGTAGACTAGTAGCAAGGTTGTACAATTAGGATGAACGACGATATAATGTGAAGTCACTTTCTCTATTGTCTTCAGCTTGTGGAGCCCAACCGCGTGCACGCGTCGGACCGTGTGAACTTCGCGTTCCGCTCCGCCCTCGCCCCGACCTTCAACCCTGATACGCTCCTCGGAACCTGCCACAACGATTGAACGAGACGATGGGTGCGCAGCTACCTAACGAGCTCCTCGAAACAATTCAACACCAAGTTGCACTGCGGCAAAGCCAACTGCAGCAGCTATTACTCTTCTACAATGCAAGTCAGCCGTCAGCCGACTGGAATGCACCACTAACCGGCGCAGGACAAGTTTCCCAGCCCTCGGACGCTCGTCGCATACGGACCGGAGGACACTTGCACGCTCGCGACCATAGAAACGGTCCTCTCAGAGCAGCACATCGACTCCGTAACCGTCAACTGCAGAGAATGCTTGTCGCAGCGGCATCTGCTCACCAAGATCTTTGCCAGATGCGTAAGAGCACTCGGCAAGGAAGACCAGGACGACCGGTATGACAGACTCGACAGCATCAACGCCATAGGCAGCAACTTGAGGAGGCTCCTGCAGCACAGGGAGGAGAAGCAGAAGCTGGTCGTGATAATAGTAGGCGCAGACCAGCAGCGAGGAGCAACACCGACCTTGTTCCCCGCGCTGGCAAGGCTAGGAGACCTCATACCATGTCTCTCGCTCATCCTCACCTCAAACTCTCCGCGTCCACTAGTCCTTCACAAAGCAGGGGTCCCCTACATCCACTTCCCACCCTACAAGCGCCATGAAGCCATCCAAATCCTCCTTCGCGACCCTCCACCACTCCTCCCAAACCCACTGCCAGATTACAGCCCAAAAGACAAAGACGACAAGATCAGAACCATCTACACCCAATTCGCAACAGTTGTCTACGACACACTGATCGCCCCAACCACAAACTCCCTCGCCAAATACCGCCAGACCTGTGAAAAGCTCTGGCCCCGGTTCATCTGGCCCCTGCTATCCGGCGAGCAAGGCGACGACTGGTCCTTCGCACGGCTCCTCAGCAGGAACAGAATCCTCTTCCAAGCAGACGGCGAAGAAGCCCTCCAAGACCGCCTGGTATCCGCATCGGCCTCCCTCCAACCGCACACATTCACCGACCTAATCGCACACAAGACACAGCAACAGCAACAGCAACGACAGCACAGTACCACCACATCAACAACACCCCGCACCCTCCCACTCTCCCACCCCAACAGCAAACCAGAAGAACAACAACACCACCCGCCGCCTCTCCTGGCCTACCTCGCCACCATCCTCCTGCTAGCCTCCTACCTAGCCTCGCACACGCACCCCCGCCACGACATCGTGCTATTCTCGCGCCTGTCCACCGCGAGCTCCACCAACCGGCGCAAGAAGAAGTATCTCGCCCGCAGCCGCGCCGGCGGCATCTCCAAGACGGCTGCTGCCGGTGGCGGCACGACGCCCAAGAAATCGCGCGCCGGCGAAGCCTTTGAGCTCGACGAGCCAGCAGCAGCCGCTCCTGCGGCCGCCACCGCCAAGAAACCGCGCGCCGACCGCTCCATGCGCGCCATCCTCGAGAAGACGTCGCACATCGCGCGGCCTTTCACCCTGGAGCGGCTGATCGCGGTGCTGCGCGCGATCCACCCGGACGGGATCGGGGGGACGCGCGGCGTCGCGGACAGGGTGTACGTTGAGCTGGGCGTGTTGGAGCGGTTGAGGGTCGTTGTGAGGGCTGAGGGGGGGAAAGGTGAGGATGGGCTGGAGGAGAGGTGGAGGTGTGTGGTTGGACGGAAGTGGGTTGTGGCGGCGGGCAGGAGGTG